>JAHDVE020011587.1:0-32049 GCA_022606495.2 Halesus radiatus | reverse complement strand
CTAACTAACTAACCATCACGCCATTTCCCCGCAGGGGTAGGCAGAGAGGACGGACCGCCAAACAACTCGATCTTGGCATACACTTCTTGCTTCATTCACATTCATACAACGCCTCATACATTCTCTTCTGTTATTCCGACTTCTGACATGGCCCGACTCGAGTATTTGATTCACTTGATCGTGCCATGTCTTCCTCGGGCGTCCCTGGCTTCTTCTTCCATTCACATTCGCGTCATATATTCTCCTTACACTCCTTTCTTCGTTCATTCGCTCTACATGCCCAAACCATCTAAGCGTCCCTTTCTTGATCTTACTCACTACGCTTACATTAGCCTTGCATTCTTTACGAATCTCAACATTTTTCACTCGATCATACATGGTTTTACCACACATTCGTCTCAGAGATCTCATTTCTACAGCATTCAGTCTACTTTCATCCTTCCTCTGCCAGTTCCATGCCTCACTGCCATACATCAAGGTTGGTATCAGCACTCCATTGTGGACTGCTAGCTTCGCTTCCATGGACAACTTTTTGTTTGCGCCAACTGCGTTCAGTCCTCCGTTAATGGAGTTTCCTGCATTCACCCTTCTTTCAATATCCCTATCAGTCTTTCCATCTCTCGTAAACATACTTCCCAAATACACAAACTCATTGACCTGCTCCAAGTATTCATCATTGACAACTATATTGTATACTGTTTTCGTACTCTCTCTTTCAAACACCATGACTTTGGACTTATTTACATTCATCATTAGCTCATTCATCATACATACTTCGTTCATCCTAGATACGAGGGACTGTAGATCTTCCATACTGTTAGCAATCAGCACCGCATCATCAGCATACAACAGACAACATACTTGTAGACTACTCATTCTCGCGCCCAGGCCCACCTCTTTCAATTCTTGCATACAATTATCCATGTATAGATTGAATAACCACGGTGACATTACGCAGCCTTGCTTAACACCTTTTGTGATGTCAAACCACCCTGTAAAATCACCGTTTGCCCTAACACATGCAACGCTTCCCTCGTACAGAGATGCGATTGCCTGTATAAGACTTGTATTCACACCATACTTAGACAACACCTTCCATAACTTTTTCCTGTCAACTCTGTCGTATGCTTTTTGTAGATCTACAAAAGCACAGAAAAGTTTCTGTTTTTTGCCAGAAACTTCTCTGTGAGCATACGCAACGAGAAAATCTGATCCATGCACCCCCTTCCACTCATAAATGCGCCTTGCACATCCCATATTTTATCCTTTGTTTTCATTTGTACCTTTTCAATCAATATCCTACCATACAGCTTACCAATTGAACTTAGCAGGCTAATAGCCCTGTGATTTCCACATTCCATGCGTGACCCTTTATCTTTGTATAGAGGCATGATCACAGCCCTTCTCCAATCTAATGGGGTGTAACCCTCCTCTAGACACTGGTTAAAAAGTTTGCATAACCATGTGAGAATTATACGGCTATTTCCTTTAAAGTATTCAGCAGCAATATTGTCGAAACCAATAGCCTTACCATTCTTCATACATCTAATTGATCTTTTAATTTCATCCATGCTAATTTTGGGAACATTCACCCCATTGTCATTCATACCTGACTCGCCACTGGAATCTCTATCACTCGGATTGCTTTCGAAGACCTCTTCAAAGTATTTCATCCATCTCTTTTATTTCTTTCTCATTCGTCAACATTTTTCCATCTTTCGATTTTATCACTTTCACACATCCACTTTCTGGACCATTCCGTGACCTTTTGACCTCCTTCCAAAATAGTTTAATATTTTCTTGGAAGTGGTTTGTCATTTTGATCCCCTCTTCTGAAATAATTTAAATACTTTAAATTAATTTGTGTACTCTTAGCAAACTTTATCATGGCATAAATAAGCATCATTCATTGTATACATCTTTAGTTCGTAGTCAAGTTGAATATAACTCCTTGATCTGGTCCCCCCCTTTTAAAATACATTCAGATTCAATCGAAAAAAATCAACATTCAACAAAAATTCCTAAGACACATTCATTATAAGTTCGGTATTCCCATTGAAAGCATTTACTATATTTATTTGATGAAATAATTAAACTGACTAAATTTCTCAGATCGAAGAATTATTTTCGACTTGATATTTATGTTCAAAATTGTAAATGGTAGAATAGACAACCCTGATTTAATTAGCCTCATTAAATGTAACAACACCGGGACTGAGCATTACAAACACTCGTTTGTACTTAGATTAGATGAAGTTAGTAATAGATACGCAGATGTTCCGGATCTATTTAACGTTTTGGTACGGAGGGTCGCGCATTTTTTTAATAAACTCCGCTATCATTAGCACGCTTACTGCTGTCTAATGATCATAGGAAGATTTTACGGAATAACGCATGGGTATGCATTAAAATGTCGTCAAAATAGAAGTGATAGAGAGAATTTTCACAAATATCGCGTTACATTCCACAGGGAATTGTAATTTTACTTAATTTTAAGCTTATTCAATATAATTCTTAGCAGTTTTGTGAAACAATCTTATTAAACCGAAATGACAACAACGCGAAAACGTTCATGTCTTCGTTTCCTGCCGTAATTACTTAATTAATTGATAAACATTTCTAAAAAGGGAAAAACTAAGTACTCTAACAAAATATTATGTTTATGTAAATAAGCCGATTTTTGTAATATATTACCATTTTACTTAAATTGGCAGTTTGGGTTAGTTTTGGATATTGGCACGACAACTACGGGAAGGATATTAGCGATAAATTCCATATAATGCTAAAAAGGACGAGTTGATCATTAGCAGATTTTCTTCTCGAAGAGTAAATACTAATGCTTTGCGGTGCAATGCGAGTTGTCTCATAATTCTGGGATTTATTTATTGGCTGAATCACTGAAAAGGACATGTTTCTAAACTCACCGTACTAAATTTGGCTTCTTCCCCTGGCCTGTTGAAGCGCCTCTGTTGATTCTCTTCTCCGTGTTCATAATACTGCTTTAATAAGATAAAAAGTCAAACTTAGAACGTTTTTTACTACTAAACCCACGAATATAGAATGACGTTTTAGAAGAGGGTTAATATTAATTACTTCAAAATCTCCCACATTTTATATTATAATGGTAGAAATTTCACGAAATATGAAATAAAAAATAATATATTTGCCAGATCAGTAAAACAATAGCACCCCATTTGGACAATATTATTTCTTCTCCATTTACGGTAAAATCACCTTGTGGGATAATTTTTAAGAATTGTATTATTTTAAAATAGAGAAATCTTATTTTTTTCTTGATTAGTTTATGGAAAATTATATATACCGTGTTGCGCTACCTCCTCCTTTAGAGGGACTATTTTTTTGGATTTGTTCCTAAAGTGCTGGGATGACCTAAAACGTATCGAGCGCGCCTAATTTCGGAAGTAATTGAAATCGAATTAAGGCAATGCCATTTGAAGTAATGCAAAATATTGTGTTTATGTTTTGAAAAATAGGTTTAAAACATCATGGATTAATTAAATAGTACAAGTAGAACACATCTTGGCCTCTCATTTAACGGGGCATTTTTTTGGTGAGTCGTTATCATTTTTTTTATAAGCCTAGAAAAAAAGTATCAAATGTTAATAAAATGTTCGAAGTGCAAAATCTCCTCCTTACGAACTTTTTCCGATATTGTTGTGTTGGTCAAATTGACAAATTAAGTTTTCTAGAATATGGCCGTATTTGAATAATTATACCTGAGCTTTACGTGTTAAGCGGGAATTTCAACCTTTTCGCAACCTGCATAAGGAGTGCATGATTTCGTTCGAAATTTAGAATGTTATTTAAAATTCAATGTTTAAAAATCTTGTTTTTTCGTTGATTAGTTTTTGGAATACTATACTATGTCGCCCTACCTTCTCCTTTAGCGGGATTATTATTTTGGATTCGTTCCTATGCTAGGAAGACCTGAAACGCATCGAGCACATCTAGTTACGGAAGCAATTGAAATAGGCTGAACAGCTCTTGGTATCCGGTACCTCGCGGTTACACAATACTAAACGCCGAAAACCGCATTAATTATGTATTAGTGATAATTCTTTACGTTATTTCAGCCCTGAAGATGATTAACACAACAAAACGGTATCACTTATAAATACGTAAACACACACTTCACCATAATATACATACATGATCTGATGATGGACACTGTAACGTTGTTCGAAACGTTGGCTAAAAATAATATCCCAAACTTTAACAAGAAATTTATTTTGGCCGTGAACACCTGAGATATTTTGTATTTTTTTGGTGTGAAATTTGTTTTTTTTTTAAATTTATTTTTTATATGAAATATTTGTTTGGGATCATGACCCAATATATGTCCCAATATATATCCATACAGCACAGAACTAATGGGAATATCGCGTTGCTCTTCAACCGTGGTATTTTAACCGTGAATTTTAACGATACGCTGCTTATAATGTGCCTTTATTATAATGAAAGTTACAGCCATTCTTCCCAACCGCACTCAGTACTACAACACTCTTCAAATGCACAAATACACTTTAGGATATCGATTTATGTGGATTATGTTGCGGTGAAATGTCAATAGGGTGAAAAATTCTCACTGAAACGTCAAATGTCATCATTGGTTCGCAATCTATTATACGCGATTCAAATATTGAATGACACAGAGAATTATTTCCGTTTTCGAATAACAAAAATATGTTTTTGTATGTTCCAAATAGAACTGAAGAGAACATAAGATATTTTACTTATTATAAGCTACGTTTTGCCTTGTTTTTTTATATCAAATGTTAAATGTACTTTGACGGTTTTTGATGTCAATTTATCGACTAAAAAGTGGACGGGCACTATTTTACTGTCTACGAAAGTGGAAGGGCACCTTCATAGACAATTTTGGATGTTCAACGATAAAAGAAGCTTGAAAGTAGGCAAACAGAGCGTTGCTTAACAAAACACTTGGCTGATCAGTGCCTCAGATTTATCATTCGAAAAGTTGGGAAGAATGGCCGCTAATTTTCTCATATTTGTAATGGTAGTTCACTGCATAATTGTTATTTATAGACAACCAACACTGATTGGGACCATTGTTAAGGTATGGGACAAGGTATAGAAAGAGTGCAAGTACCTGGCTATTCAGCTATTAGAACTACGCTTGAGTCCTGTCGGTTTAAATGAATTACAAGGTTTATCCATTCAAAATAATACGATTTACATAAAAAATATTATTACCGATTTAATTCTACTCCAACATATATCTGACATTCCGTATAAGGCAGTGGTGGATCATGTATACAATATACGATTCACCCAAAATATAGGAATGATAGTGCCAGTATTTCAAAATAAATATGGTCGACGAACCCTTGAATACATTGTACCAATTATATTTAACAATTTGCCATACGAATTTAAAAACGATTGCTCTATGACGAAATTCTCACTGGTGTTAAAGTGTTGGCTTTTGGAAAGTAACCTTGTGTATTGATTACAAACAAACATTGCGGTCTCCTTGATTGTATGGCTCCTTGATATATGCTGTATTTACGCAATTTTATTATTTTTTACATTGTCTTTTGAACAAATATGATGGTCTTCTTGATTGTATAGTCGTATCTCCTAGATAGCTGCAGGTGTCTATTATATAGAATTATTTAAGTGCCACTATTATATACCTCAACACAGGCTTGTCCTAGTGTGGTTAAAAATTCTAACGTTCCAAAAAAAAATAAAATGTAAAGAAACAATAAATAAATAAAATCTATCCTCACTGCAACAAAACTGCACTACTGTTTTTTTTTTTCTCAATTTGTTAAATACTTTCTGATATTTTTAAAAGTTCCTATCATATGTAACTAATATTTTACAATAAAAAAAAATTGAAAAAAAGTCAGAGGAAATAATCTAAAAATGGTCTCCACTAATTCCAACTCCGTATTCCATCCGTGCCACCGTTCATGTATACATTAGCCGAGCCACGAACTGACCTTTCAGCGGTTTTAAATCCGGTCGGACTTAAAAGCAACCAAATAAAATATTTAGATACGTACCAATGTTTCAATATTCCGGTCGGACTACACAGGGGGCGATTAAAAGCTTTTCGAGGTAGTATGAACCGTTTATTTTTAAACGGAAATCGTCCAAAATATCAAATACCTTTTTGGTTTGGAAGAGTTTTATTCACAATGTACATTTGTTAATTAATTTTGTTTATTTTCTACCCGTTTCAACACTTTCGTGTCATTCATTAGCGTTTTTAATTTATACAAGTACAGAAATAATGAGACATTAATAGGTGAGGGGAGTGGGAGTGGTGATTTGGGGGGAAAGGGGGACGGTGGAAGGAGTCAAAATAATAAGTAAAAATAAAAAGGAAATAAAACACGGAACATTACATGGAAACATAGCATGGAAACATAACAAGATCGATGTCATCGCGATGTATGAAACGTCAATAGCCACACAGTTTATATTTCGCGTTTTTTAATAACGTCTTGATTTTTGATAAAGTCTCCCACACAAACTCGCATGGTTCCATATGTGAAGGATATAAATGTAAATAGTATTTTTTTTTGCTGAAATCTGTGCATTATTCGTGAAATTATGACTTATTAACCGTTTAAAACTGGCAAGTTTTAATATTGGATTTTTAAAACCCCATTCAGACTGCTAGAGATTGAACGGCATCAATTATCATTTAATTTCATCGACATTCCTCAACGCTCGATCAATCATCGAAGTACACACTAATAAAAGTAGGCAATTTACGTAAATGTTACCGAGATTAACGTATCCAATTATATACGTAATTGTCAAATAAGACAGATAATATAATATTTTTATGATATTATTTAAATCGATATTATGTAATTGGAGTCTCTAGAGATCTCTATAACAAAACTGTTATACTGTTTTCATATTTTTTCCAACTTGTGTACATTGATCACAACATGCATGCACCTATATTGTTCTATTATTGCGTTACATTTGTATGATGATTGTAATTTATTGTTGTATTATATAATATTGTTGAACTAAACTCCTGAGAAACTACTTGTAGTGGCTTAGCGTGTACAAGTTCCCATTGTATGTAATTAATAATATACAATAAAAATTTAAAAAAAAACCTTCAGCTTTTGAACGATCTGCAGGTATTTGTGATTTCTTCCGGGTCTCTTCAATATACGATAAATAAATTATTTCCCTCAGGGCCTCCTTTGTGGAGTAACTGTAAATTTTTTTTTAGTTATTTTGCAAGACAGAATCATTTTCCTGTTCTTTGATTTTCCCATTCAGCGCTCAAAGCAAATGCGAGCAAAGAACATTGCTTTTGTCAAAACATTAAATAAAGCAGTTATTTTGTGAACCTAAACACACGCCATCTGTTGTGAAAAAGGAGTATGTTTTCCCAAACATAACAACATGAGAATAAATCATATTTATTGACTCGGAACAACAAAGCAAGAGGATCCATTGATCCGTTTTTTCTTCTTTGACATACAAATACGAGACTGTGCACCGCCGCCTGCGGTTGGAGCTAGCGCCAGAAGAGGATGGTGGAAGGGTGTGAGTGGGGAGGGCAGAAATTACAGTCGACAACCATTTGGATCAATCAGCACTTTGTAGATTTTTAAAAACATTATTTATTGCAGAAAGTACAAAGCAAATTTGCAACTAAATAGTAATTTTACAAAAAATGCTTCGTATTCACCGCTTTATTGATACATGTTTCGAAAAGAACTATAATAATGTCAAGTACAGTTAAATGATACACATAGAACACAATAATGTAAGAACGATTCTATTAACCCCCACCCAATTTCAATTTTCATTGTGAGTTAAATGATTTATTACTGGTGAAACCGATTTACTGAGAAAATATTTGTGATAATAGATTAAAATTGTGGTTAGGCCACGTTATGTTTACTGTCAATGGTTGTCGAGTTCTGCCCGAAATTCTAAATATTTGATACCCCAACCAGCCGGAAGTCTCCGTCCATACAATATTAACAACCTCCGGGTTGGATCGCTTCTAGAGCCTTGTTTTATGATGTTCCAAAACGGGAAACCCCTTCCATGGAGAGGGATCTGAAATATTCACAGTCGTAAACGAATCGAATTTTCGGAGGCTTTTTGATTTCACCATGACGAAATCCATGTATTTTTAAATAATCCAACTTCTTTGCGTCCCAGGTCCTCATTATTAATTTGGTCGCCGAGGGTTCGCTTCTTGTCATTTGCATGTCAATAATGCGACGGTGTTTTCATCATTGTACCCGATGAAGGCACGGAGGGGGACGAGATAACTTATATCATTTTTCAATTATTTTGTTTATTCTTCATGATAAATTTTGTAAAAAAACGTTAAGCTGCCAAATCAGCTTATCGACAGGAAAATTTAACAAATGCATCACTTTATACAATACTAGAATGGCTTCTTCTCTTATGTATCACCCGGCGAATAACAGAAGATCATTTGGACAATGCTCCTTTGTTATATAATAGCTTTAGTGACAACATTAAAACTATGGACTAGATAAATATATTTTATATTCCCTCCACACAGCATCCCCAAATATGATATAGGACTTGAGGGGGAAAAAAAATTAAAAAGATCAAAAAGTCTATCTTAGCTGAGGTGGTGATTTCGCTTTATCCATGTTATCGTTATTTTCTAATCAGTGTTTAAACCTTGTGTATGCTCGATATCATCATTATTATTTACTTATTATTACTTACTTATTACTACTTACTTATTACTATTTACTTGTTACTACTCAATTATTACTACTTACTTATTACTACTTATCTTTTTTTTAACTACTTATTATCAAAAAAAATAAATTCGAATCCAAAATCATAATTTATTATTTTCACAGTTTTAATTAATTGCCTGCTTTATCACGTTTTGTTTAATTTTGGTGTATATTTATAATTT
The DNA here is from genome assembly GCA_022606495.2 of Halesus radiatus. Classification (NCBI taxonomy): domain Eukaryota; kingdom Metazoa; phylum Arthropoda; class Insecta; order Trichoptera; family Limnephilidae; genus Halesus; species Halesus radiatus. Next base: position 23,108 of record JAHDVE020011587.1, on the reverse strand, counting down.
GTATGTTTATTGTTTGTCTATTGATTCTTGTCATTATTTCTCAGTATACTGTGTACCCTGATGGAAGCTTCACTTCTTAAAAATGTTGATATTTCTATATTCATGACTGCCTCCATGGTCGAGGGGTAAGGCTCTCGTCTACGAATCCGAATGTCGCGGCTTCAAATCCCGGCGTGCGCTAGTAAATTTTATTTAATTAATTTGTGCTGTTTCACAATTCATTTATTTGAAAATAATATATAGTGTATTTGCGCACTTTCTAGAGTGGAAGATACTCTCAGTATCGCCCTGGTGAAAGACCACCATTGAGAATTGAAACGTTGCTTGAAATGGCTTTTAGCCGTGTTCGGTGACCAGATCTGAATAGCCAGGTATTTTCCCACCTTTCTCTTCCCCCTTCTCCTTCCCCTCCCCAATACCTCCAGCCTCACAACATTCCCCAATTGGGGATGCTATAGTCTCACTGGTTCCAGACGATTGGGAGCAGTTGGGACTCTTGTGCGGTATTCATATAAAAAAAATATATGTATGCACATATATATATATATATCAAATAGAGGTACCAGGGGTGTTAGTTGAAGTTTGCCGGTTTTACTCATAGTTGTCGCTATAGATATTCGAGTATATAGTCGAGTTTCTTTCCAAGTAAAGTGCTTTTCTTATTTCATCGAAAGAAAAAAACAGTTGAAGCTCATCGGTTGCTGGTAGAAACTTATGGTGGACATTCTCCAGTGATTAGAACATGTGAGACATGGTTTCGTCAATTTAAAAGTGAAGATTTCGATTTAACAGACAATGAACATTCTGGTGCAATGAAAAAGTTCGAAGACGAGGAATTGCAGGCGTTATTGGATGAAGACCCAACCCAATCGCAACAACAATTCGCCCAAACACTTAATGTGACCCGAGGAGCAATTTTCCAACGTTTAAAAGCCATGGGAAAGATCCAAAAGTATGGAAAATGGGTACCACACCAAATGAACGAGAGACAAATCGAAAAAACCGCCAAACCGCCTCGTACAGCTAAAGTAGTGAAGAACACTCCCAAAGCATTGAATTGGGAAATATTATCGCACCCGCCGTACTCTCCAGACTTTGCCCCGTCCGACTATCACCTTTTCGCATCGATGGGACACTCACTCGCAGAGCAGCGCTTGACCAATTTCGAAAGTCGAAAAATGGCTCGTCGAATGGTTTGCCTCGAAAGAGAAATGTTTTTTTGGACTGGTATCCATGATTTGCCTCAAAGATGGGCAAAATGTATAGAATCCGATGGTCAATACTTTGAATAAAATTTTTTTGAAATTCCCTTGACATTTAAGCGTTTTCTTTATTGAAAAAACCGGCAAACTTCAAATAACACCCCTGGTATATACAAAATATTTCTTATTAATTTTAATTTTTTTTTAAATATTTATATTACTCTCACCGCTCTACTCCCTTATTTCGGTTTCTTGAATTGCGTGTTAGGTCATCTTTATGTATTGTTTACACTGTGGATGTCGCCAACTTACATAAAGACATTTCGCCCCCAACGGGCCAATGCAATTTATCATAAGTTCAATAAAAAATTTTGTATTTGAAAATATTTGATGAATTTCACCAGGAGCACGTTAAAATTAAGGTCAATTCTGTCATGTGAACACTCCCACAAAACTCATATATTGGTCTATTGAAAAGTGTCTTGAAAATTCCCGGCAGAATTTATGCAAGCTTTGATATACCAAATCGAAAATTCTATCATAAAATATTGGTTCCACCGAAACTGCGTAGCCAGCGAAATACTGAATAAGAAATTTTATATAGAGGCGTATTTAGTGGTAAAATTGAATAAGCGAAGAACTGAGGCTCTTTCTTAAAGGGTAAAATAAAAACGTAAAAATTATGGCTGTGATTTTTTTTCATGAACAAAATAATGTATTTTTTTCTGGAAGTACGCCATGGAACTGGCAAAGAAAGATGTAAGTAGACTGAATAAATAGGGCGAATATTTTTATCACGGTCTCAAACTTCATTCAGTAAGAGCAATTCTGTTGTACAAAATAATATTTCAGCAATTACCCTATATATAATACAAATAATCTAGACCACACTCTGTTTAAATATTTTATCTGATAAAATTTAGAAAAAAATTCAAATAACACTTAATAAATATATTGAAAACTTGGATAACTGAAATAAAATAATTCAGTTATCCAAGTTTAGTGTCTAGTCGTAATCTAGTTTAGTAGTATACTGCCCTGAAGAAGCTACGGTAGTGGCGAAACCCGGTCGGCAATAGTATACAACAAATAAAAGTGATGTAAACAAAGTTATTGTTGTAATTTTTAAATTAACTATCTAACTAATCATCACCCCGTTTAGCCGCAAGGGTAGGCAGAGAGGGCGGACCGCCAAACAACTCGATCTTCTTGATTAATTCGAATTCATATAACGTCTCATACATTCTCTTTTGTTATTCCGATTTCTGACCTGTCCCACCTCAAGTATTCACTTGATCGTGCCATGTCTTTCTCAGACATCTCCGGCTCCTTCTTCCATTCACATTCGTTTCATATGTTCTCCTTACATTCCTTTCTTTGTTCATACCTTCTTCATTCCCAAACCATCTAAGCGACCCTTATCAATCTTACTCATTACGCTTACATCAACATTGCATTCTTTAAAAAATCTCAACATTTTTCACACGATCATACATAGTTTTACCACACAATCGCCTAAGAGATGTCATTCAGCATTCAATGTACTATCATCCTTCCCCTGCCAGTTCAATGCCTCAATGCCATATCATGGTCGGTATCAGCACTATATAGTGGACTGCTAGCTTCGCCATTAAATCCCATATTATTGGCTGCTATCCTTATGATGATTGAAAATAATATGGGATTTATAAAAAATGGAGGATAATATTAACAAATCTTGTACTTGAAGTATGATATCGGTGTAAATGGCGTAAATTGAACTGGTCTCATTAGCTTAGTTGGTTAAGCGGTTACCCCGGATAGGTAGAGGTCCTGGGTTCGAGTCACAGATGCGACTGAAATCTTTTTATTTTCTGTTGTTTTTTCGGTTTCGTGGTTCATTTGGGATGTGTTAATATTATCTTCTTCAATGATTAAATATTACAATGAGGTTAACAATCTTGAATAAGTTATAAAAAATAAATTGAATTTTCAGTGTTTTTTTTTTTGGTTTCGTGTTTCATTTAGGATTTGTTAATATTACCCTTTTCAGTGATCAAATTTGTATCATTCCATGTAATTATAATGGATATCCACAAAGTTATAGCTTCATACGATAGAATAAAAAAGGTCACTCGAATGGTTGAATCCCCCTCTGATGATATGACAGATTTCAAACTGATGCCATGTTGGTTTTTCTAATAATACGCTGGCGCTTTGAACCAAAAATTACTCAATAAGTCAATTTCTACTGGCTTTCAAATTGGATACATCCAATGTCCATCCAAATCGAATGAACCGGTTCTGCAAATACACGATATACTCGTACTCGTACCAGAGGCGTGCGTCCATATAGGGAATATACTCGTAAGCACTGCCCATCCTACTCCACTTTCGTACAAATACAAATAATTTTTGAATATGTTTAATTACTTCGATAAATCAATCATTCCTTTCAAAGTCACTCTTACCGTTGGTTTTAATTTGTGTTTGCGTTTAATTCGTAGAACTACATTATAAAAATAAAAGCACTTCTTCACAGAAAATCTCTTGGAGAATAATCACGTCAAGACAACAACGAGCCTCAACCCTTTCATATAGAAAGAAAGGGTGTTGGAATAAATTTAATTTTTAAATTAATTGACGAAGGATTTTTTTTTTATGAATACCCCACAAGTCCCAAACTGCTCCCAACCGTCTGGAGCCAGTGAGACTATGGCATTCCCAATTGGACATTGTTGTAAGGCTGAAGGTATTGAGGAGGGGAAGGAGAAGGGGGAGAGGAAGGTGGGGAAAAGGGGAAATACCTGGCTATTCAGATCTGGTCACCAAACACGGCTAAAAGCCATTTCAAGCAACGTTTCAATTCTGAATGGTGGTCTTTCACCAGGGCGATACTGAGAGTATCTTCCACTCTGGAACGTGCGCAAATATACTATATATTATTTTTAATTGAATTAACTTTGAAACAAAACAAATGATCCTAATATGACATTAATTAATAAAGTAAGGAAAATTATTTATTCACCACTTCTCAGTATGTTCACATTATCAAAACAATATAACACATCTAATTAAATTAAGTAAAAAAAAAAATTGTCATTTAAATACGGGGAAACACATTATAAAGGTAAAAATCTCTAAAAATAGAGAATTTGAATTATTTTCTAACTAAATAGGTTTAACTGATAATAGATCATTATTTTTAAAAACCCGTCCAAATTAGAATTAGGTGGGAGTAAATAAAATCATATAAATAAATAAGTCATCACAATGTGGATTGACCGCAGTTTGAAAATGGCATTGAACGCCGAAACAGCTGTCACAATAATGAAAACGAAAAATACTTGCATAACAGCATTATTAAATTTGATTTACATTAAATTGAAAAAAATAAATTATTATTGATTGAAGGCCGACTGAAATTATGTTTATTAAATTTCTGCTATAGGGTATATTCCTTAGTTTATTCAATGTTTTTGTGTTTAATGTGTAGAACTTCATTCGGTATATATATATTTTTTTTTTCAATTTAATGCAGTTCAAATTTAATATTGTTATTATTAAGTTATGTAAGTATTTTTTTTATTTTTATTTTATTATTATTACAGCTGTTTCGGCTGTGGTTAGTCCACGTTGAGAAGACTTATTTAAATTATTCTGTTAACTTCGACGCAATCTCAATTTTTATGGTGCCTAAAATGATTTATTACCTATAAAATGAATTTACTGAGAAACCAATTGTGATGATGAACTTGTGTAATAACTTGTAAACATCCTGACTAGTGGGGAATAAATAATTTTCACCACTTTATGGATTCATTTTATATTAGAATCATTCGTTTGTTTATTAATTTCCAATTGTTTAAATGAATGTAATCTAAGCACCTAAGCACCTTTATTTCTATATGTAAGGGTTTAAGCTCGTTGTTGTAGAGCGGGACGCCTTCATTCACTTATTGCGTATTTGAAATTGAATAATAAAAACATTAAAGTTATTTTTTCCCCACTACTCAGTATGTTCACAAGACCTAACCAATATAACATAAGTCTATAGCTTTTACGTCATTATAAATTAATTTTTAAAAAACCATTGCCTTTAATTGCGGGGAAAACAGTTTCCAAATGTAAGTACCTTACAGAATGGAGAATACATTATCACCGTTTCTCAGTAAATCGGTTTCACCGGTAATAAATCATTTTGGGCACCCAAAAATTGAAATTAGTAGGGGTAAATAGAATCATATAAATAAGTCGTCTCAACGTGACCCAACCACAGTTTGATAATGTCCTTGATTTATACTATATTAAATAAATTAAATTAAATGGAGTTCTACCAATTAAAAACAAAATAATGAATAAGGTTATATATCATAGTCCCTTTGGCTCCAAATGTGACCAGTTGGGACCATTGTACGGGAATCGCATGAACAAAACAAAATAAGATTGTTACAAACTGACTAACCATCACGCTGTTTCTCCACAGAGGTGAGAAGAGAAGACGTACCGCTAAACAACTCGATCTTGGCACACACTAAATGCTTCATTCACACTCATACATCGTCTCTTAAATTTTTTTCTATTATTCTGACTTATGACATGGCCTGACTCAAGTATTTGATTCTCTTGATGGTGCCATGTCTTGGCGTCATCGGTTTCTTTTTCCATTCACATTCGCGTCATATATTCTTCTTTATTTTCTTTGTCGTTTGTTCGCTCTACATGCCCACACCATCTAAGCGTTCCTTTATTAATCTTACTCATTACGCTTACATCAGCCTTGCATTCTTTACGAATCTCAACATTTTTCAGACGATCATACATAGTTTTACCACACAATCGTCTCAGAGATCCCATTCATTCATTTCTACAGCATTCGGTTTACTTTCAGCCTCCCTGCCAGTTCCATTCCTAACTGCCATACATCAGGGCTGGTATCAGCACTCCATTGTGGACTGCTAGCTTCGCTTCTTTGAACATTTTTTGTTAACGCCAACAGCGTTCACTCTTCCGTTAATGGATTTTCCTACTTTCAAACTTCTTTCAATATCCCTATCAGTCTTTCCATCTCTCGCAAGCATACTTCCCAAATATACAAACTCATAGACCTGCTCCAAGTATTCATCATTCACAACTATATTGCACACTGTTTTCGTACTCCCTCTTTCAAACACCGCGATTTTAGACTTACTTACATTCATCAAAAACTCATTTTTCATACATATTTCGTGTATTCTAGATCTTCCATACTGTTAGAAATCAGCACCGCATCCACATCATACAACAGTAAAAAAGTTTTTTTCAATTTGAAAAACATCATTAATACGTTTACAAAAGAGATACGATTGAGGATTTAAATCCAAGTAGAAAAATCACAAATCCTCTAACCAGAACGTGGATAAAAAAATGACGTGTTTCTAAAAGTTACGCCTTAAACTAAGATGCTACATTAAACATTTTTTGTGGAAAAACTTGACATTCTCCGCCCAAAGTTATAATTGACTACGAAAACAACTTTCGAACTAATTTTCTTCGCAACACAGATACAATTTGAATACAAAAAAAAATCCGCAAGGACCTACAAATCTCCGGTGTTAAAAGTTTGGAGAAATTGGAATAATTTACCGCTTTTCATTTTGGCCATTCCACGGAAAGCTCTCCAACATTGTGGAAAGCTCTGGAAATAAGATTATTGTGCTAATGTCAAACAGTATTTGTTTTAATAGGAAAAAATGTTAATGTCATGACCACACGATTACCCAACCTTCCAATCCAAACGTTTGGACGATCGTGTAGAGCCAACGTTGGTTCGAGTTCGGCGAATTGGCAAACCTTCAAACTAGTTTGCCGAAATCACACGAACGGTTCAGAATGAGTTCGGCAAGCGATCCCGATGGACGTGCTGCGTGAAGATAAAACTTGAATTAACCATTTTGATGTTGACGAAAAAATTCTCAAATACGCAACTAACCCCCAAATATGCATTATGCATATTATGCAAATAATAAAAATAATTGAATAATTAGTATAACGCCGTTTTTTTAATGAAACATCACCTCAATGGCGAAATGCATATTATATTTGTTGCACTGCAATCAGACTCAGATTGTGCGTAAAAATAAAATATTCATCTAAAACAGGCGCAAATGCCATCGACAAGCGGTGGGGGCAATAAAATTGAAATTCGTCATATTTTTCTAACCTTTTGAAAGACAAAAACATGTTTGTTTTTTATTTAGTTTCAATAAATATTTTTTCATTTATTTAATAAATTTTTACAAATTAATAAGATAATTTGTAGTGTTTTTCTTGCGACAAGATATTTTTTTATTGTGCAGTTCAAGAACCAAAGGATGGGCGATTTTGTGATTCCGGATAATTATTATTTCATGTATAGCTATTATTTATTCCCAGTATTATAATAACCTAATGGGAAACGAATTGTGTCAACAATATTATAAATTTCGGTAGGTTTTCTATGAATATCGGTCGATCGAAAGATTTTAGCAAAAATGGCATTATTAGTTTGTAGTTCATTGTTGAAACGTTGGCCGAGCGTGTAGTTGCCCGATTTATAGTCACTCGTACGATCGGCAAACGTCCGTAGTCGGAAACGTCGGACGTTGGGCGATTGTGTGTTCGTAGCATAAGGCTTTCCATCGAAATAAGCTTTAGGGACACATAAGAAACGCGAGTATCAAATATAAATATAAAAAACGGAATCAAGGGGTCCGCATAAATTATACTCGATGTGATGAACAATGCTTACTTATGGTCACCAGATCTGGATGTTGAACGAGCAAACACATCCCAGGGTCCAAGCTGTTGAAATGGGATATTTGAGAGGAGTTGCAGGAGTCACAAAATGGGATTGAATAAGAAGCTCGATGATCCAGGAGGAGCTAAACATCGATCCACTACTACTCTTCACAGAAAAGTCGTAATTGGGGTGGCTTGGGTACGTGTTAAGAATGCCAGAAGGTGTAATTTTGAGCGCTTTTCCGGAGGGGGATCAGATACAGGTGGGAAAAGCGACGCCAGAGGCTGTGTGAAAGGCTGAACTTACTCTGGACGGATGCCGTTAAAGTAGCGAAGGGCAAGGATGCCTGGAGGTGCCTTGTCGATACGATGGATTCCCGACCCGAGTAGGACAAGGAGAAGAAGATTTATAGAAAAGTCGTAACTAATGTGGCTTAGTCACGTATTTGGAATGCCAGGAGGTCGAATTCCGCTGAAAATTCTGAGTGCTATTCCAAAGGGAAGACTTCCGGTGGGCCGCCCCAGACACAGGTGGGAGAAGCAACACCAGAGGCTGGACCTACTATGGATGGATGCCGTTGGCGTAGCACAGGACAGGGACGCCTGGAGTCGCCTTGTCGATGCAATGGGAATAAAGCGGATAAATTAATTTATGAGATCTATTTTTTATTGTATTATCATATCTACTTACTTTGAATGTCCTTGATTCCGTGCCGTATAATTGTAAACAGGAAGATCTTTCTTACCTGAAAAAACAGAAAAAAACATATAGTTAGAAAAATAATGTAAAAACGTATCTACGATCTGAATATTATTTTTTGTTTTTTTATTAGATTCCTTCAAAAAACGTATTTTTAAACGTAAAATATCTTCTATTCATCAACACTATTTAATTTGAAAACAGTACATAAAATTTTCTGAACTTTGCACAAAAATCTTACCTGCCCACATTAAACCCGCCTCCTACACAAATAATACCACAGGTAAATTCATAAAAAAAACACTAAAGACAGGGACCATAAATTAAGCCACTCAGGCATTTACAAACTATGTTTCAATAACTGTCCTTAGGAGAGACATCCGTAATGTATATCAGTCATGAGTCACCGAACACTAAAATGTTTAAATATCAATAAATTTTCAGAGTTTATTCATCACATTTCAATCGATCATATTTTTTAATATAGATGCAGGAGTTCAAATTCTTCACCCTAAAAATAATGGCAAAAATTTGATAATATAGTATAAAAATTAGAAAATATAATAATAATATATAAATTACGTAATAATTAGATGTTGTAGTATTACATTATTAGATAATATGGTAAAGAAAAAGTTACAGAAAAAAACTTATTAAATCTTATCTTGGATATTTATTTATTATTATTTACCTATTTTTATTATTATGTACTTATTAGAAATCACTTATCAATATTTACTTAATATTTAATGTGTACATGCTTATTACTATTTACTGTTCATTATTTAGTTACTATTACCATTTAATTATTATTATCTGATCTTTATTATTTATTTACTATTTGTACTTATTAATATTTACTATTTTTTTTTCATGTATTATTGTTTGCTTATTGAAATTTACTGATTATTATTAAATTGTAAAGTCGCTCATCTCAACACAGGATTGTCCTAGTGAGATGGGTGTCTAATGTTTTTGTTTTCATAATTAAATTTAAGAATAAATAAATAAATAAAATATTAATTATTTTTATAAACAATAATTATTAGCCTGAAACACTCATCCAAATTGAAAAAAAAAACCTTTCCTAGCAAAGATAAATGTCGCCGACAGGACTCGAACCTGCACCCTTCTGATGTCCGGTCAGATGCTCTACCGTTGAGCTACGTCGGCTTATCGCAAACCCGCCAAGTTAATCAATATATACTAGTGTTTCATTCAATAATTACTGTTTTATTATATTTTCACCTGTAAACAACCAACTTTATTAGTATGAGAAAGGCTTGTAACGGCTAAATCCCTCAAATAGATGGCGTCGAGACAAATTATGTCTTCATTTTATTGGTGAAAAATGTTTGACTTGTCAAATATTTATTAATTGATAAACTAAAGTTTTTAAGACAATATTTTTTTTTCAATTTGGATGAGTGTTTCAGGCTAATAATTATTGTTTATAAAAATAATTGTTACCCTTTGCGCTATGCACAAAAATCTTGTCTTAAGTTTTTAAGAACTTTAGTTTATCAATTAATAAATAAAATATTATTCATAAATAACTGATGTTAGTAAACAATGGAGAAAATATTGTTTTTAAATAATAATACCTCAAATTTAATAATTAAAAACATCCCAAATGCTATCCAACCAGCTTTTTATACCAATAATAAAATATAGTAACGAAATTATTGGGGGAATATAAATTAATTTGTAACGATTGCAACTATTTTTACATGGGAAAGACTTGTAAAAATTTCAGTTTTAGAGTTAAGGCACACCCAATGTGTTTAAATAATAACAACTACTCCGAATTTGCAAATCACATTTTGGAAACCTAACATTCTTTTGTTCAAAATAAAGGTTTAAAAATTTTACATACAAATACAACCGGTTTACAATTGGTCGAATTTGAAATTTCAGAAATCAGAAAAGCGTTAATAGTGAATTAAATTTAATAAATATTCTTTTTTTTTTAAATAGCTATCGCTTGAATGTATTGTCATATTATAATAATTTAAAAAATCTATTTTTCCAATCTAAATTTGTTGTTCAATGTTTTATAAAAAAATTTATTGACATTTTTGATTAAATGCTCTACTTTAATTAATTTTTCTTTATGTTATAAATTGTTTATTCTTACATTATTGTGTTCTATATTTATCATTTGTCTATACTTGACATTATTATTTTTTAGTATTCTATATTTTCCTGATGAAGAAAGCATCGCTTTCAACACATGTCGATATGGGTATGTTAATAAAGCGGTGAATACAAAGTAATTTTAAATTTATTTGAAAATTAAATAATTTAGAAGCATTGGAAATTAAAAAATCCCTAAACAGCAATTTTAGTATATTGAATCACCAAGTAAATTTATAGTATCGTTCTCTTTTATATATTTTTCCAGTTAATCGCTGTGTAACAACAGATAAATATTCATGTATGTCTATCATTATTTTATATCGTAGTTTGGTTTTACTAAATTCCTAACGAGCCCTTCTCGTACCCTTCGATATACCCGAAACCGAAATTTTATAAAATTGAAGTGGTTTAAACAAATGTATACGTTTATATTAAAACATTTATTAATATTAATGAATTCATTTAAAATTCAACCGTGCCATCTTTAAGACAGTTAAAAATAATAGAGTTTTATGAATTCATCCTTCTTTCAATACCCCTATCAGGCTTTCCATATATCATGAACGTACTCATCCACCTGCACCAAATAATCAATTCATCGGCCACAACTATAATTCACATCGTTTACGTAATCTTTCTTTTAAATAGCATGACTTTAGAATCTGTAGATTTTCCATACTGTTAGAACAAAGCACCGAGTCTTCGGCATACTAAATGCAATATACTCTTCCAATTCAAATACAAATTCATTTAATACTAGCTGATGTGTAGTTGTATGTTTTGAAATAAAGTTATGGAGTTGTGAATTCTTGCTTGTCGTTTGGGTGCCATTTGACAGCGAAAGTGACGACTATTAGTATATGTTAACAAGGAAACATTCATTTGAAAATTTTACGTCATTCCAAACATTTATTTTTTCAAAATGTATATAAGTAATAAAGTTCTTAATTAGGTACCTACTTGTGTTTTTAATTTTTAAAACATTCTACCCAAACAGACTTCTTTTTAATATGTTATATGAGGCTAACCTGAGTGGTTTATCTATGGGCTAACCTCAAAGTTTGTCATACTAATTTTAAAACGTTATAGCAACAGCTTTGTTTATTCATTAATACATTTTTTGATACATACATTCACACACACATCGTAAAAGGTTTTTTAATTTTATTTTTAATATTCAATTATATATAAATTTGAACCTACGTATAATGTATATAATGCACATAGTCAAGGCCAGTGCGTGGGTATAGCTGGCATCAGTGTCGATATATTAGTATATTTGTATTAATACATGGATGTTGAAGGTAAGTTAAATAAAAATTATAAGTTAAATAACAAAAAGAAAACGAAAAGAATGAAAAGAAAATGGGGAAAATATACAATTGCAGCAAGAAAAGGTTGATATCTTTGGTTTTAATCCAGTTTTTTACAACATTTTTGTATATGTTTAAAGACGATATGTTTGTACACTTACATTCTGTAGATAGTAAGGAATAAACTTCAGGAGCAATAAAAAAAGCATGTCTCTGCCCGAGCCTAGTTTTACACAAAGGTACTTCAAGTACGTTATTTATTCTGTAACTAAAGCGATTTTCGTTTTTTGGTAATAATTTTTTTTTATAAAATATATATTTCGGCACTGTAGACAATACATTTTTCGTAGATCTAACAGTTCAGCCTCATGGAATAATTGGCAAGATTTAATTCAAACTACTCTCTAAACCTTCCCGTCACTAATAAGAACAAACTGTGCTATTTTAAGCGAAACCGGTATAGTAAATTTCGAAAATCGGGGACCAGACAGACAAACAACAATTTTTATTTATAAATATTGAAGTGGTTATTACACAGTTGGTAAGTTCTGTAAGATGTACACGTTGAGTTGGGTACACGCCGATAATGGTCGGTAATAAATGCTGTCAATTTTAACAAAGGGTTTGCAATTCACCGTCGTTCGCAAATATTGAACATGGATTTAATTTGAAGATAACACATAGTAAATAATTCATAATTATTATTCGTCGAAGGCTATTCCGCCGTGGTAAGTAAAAACACAGTATCTTCCTTAGGAGTCTCAAGGAAGATACTGTGTTTTTACTTACCCTCAAACATATCTCACAAAACAATAATTAGAATCATGCTCAAAAAAACCATATCGACACCCTACAGAAAACCAATTAATTACAAATAGCATTTTTGATATAAGAAAGTTATTTATTGAAAAAAATTATCTACAATAACTGCATACAATCATCACCTTCCTACATATCTCACTCACAAACACACCAGACCTAAATCTCACAATCATTTTCCTGCACCCAATATTAATTCCACTTTTGCCAAGAAACATGAATCCTACCTCGCACCTCTCATATTCAACATCTTCCTAACAGAAACCTCTCAACATATAACGCAAAACAACCTAAAATGGTCATATAAAAATTTTAACACATGGCTAATGAAGAGTGAAAGGAATTGCATCAAAAAATTACTTGCAATCTCTCGTTAGTCTGATATTGTTATTCTTGTTACTGTTATATATATGTTTTTTTAATTTATAAAAAAATTGTGTTACCTTTTGAATAATCCTTTTTATGTTTTTATTTTTTTTTGTAGCTTCACATTAACTCTGTTTAAACTTTGTATTTAAAATTTAGTTTATATGTTTTACACTTTTCGTTGTGTATTTTTAAGCATTTTCTATCATTTATAAATCTATATATTTATGTAGTTACCCGTCTCAGAACAATCTAGTGAGATGGGTAAAGTACATGTAAATGTTTAAATTTTATATCAATAAACGCCCGGGTTGCCGGTAATGAAAAGAAATAATTTAATTGACTATTAACACTTTTTCTGATTTCTAAAATTTCTAATTTGTCTAATTGTAAATCGGTTGTATTTGTATGTAAATTTTTTAAACCTTTATTTAAAAAAAAATGATTAGTTTCCAAAATATGATTAGCAAATTCAGAATAACAATTATTATTTAACCACCTTAGGTGTTCCTTAATTCTAATACTAAATTTTCTAAAAGTCTTTCCCATTTAAAAAAGTTGCATTCGTTATAAATTTATTTATATATACCTGATTTATTTAAAATATTATCCTTATCTACGTTATTTACAATATATGTTTTTAAATTTATTATTGGTATAAAAAGCAAACATAATGTCTTCGAAATTAACATTTTTTTATTTCGTTTCTTTTAAAAATACCTGCATTAAATTAATTGAATTTTGACATTGAATTTTGTAAAAAAAAATTGAATTGAATTGCTCACACGAAAAACTGAGGCATTTGAGAGAACCAATTATGACAAAAGAAAAATACGATCTTAAATGAACGGGCCTTGAAAAGTAATGCTCGTAATAAGAAAACAAATTATCTGCGACTTCCGAAAAAAAGTTTCGTCCCGAAAAAATAATTGACTTTCGAAATAATTAGAAAAAGCCATCTGGATCCATTTAGACTGGTTCAAGACATTGAGTGACATTCCGTCCGACTTTTTAGAATATTACTTTTAAACGTAATGAACAGTTTTTAACGAGATTTGGACGGTCGTCTTTACGCTGATGACATCAGCAAATTGATAGCATATTATTAACTTCTCAAATTTTTTATTGTAATTTTTATAAATCATATTATTTCTAACTTCTGCTGCCAAAGAAATGAATGAGCACTTTTTATTTTAAATTGGGACAGTGGATAAAGCATCTGTTAAGTTGTGAAATGTGTTTGGTTTCTACCTTAATTGCTATTTATACAGTCCTTACCTTCCCTAATCAAACACAACGTGTTGAAAAGTTCGCTCTTGACATCATTCAGTAAGTGTTTGGTTATCCTTGTCCTTTTAAACCTTTAAACTGTCCCTTATTACAATCAACGAAAACCATCATTATTATTGTTGTCGTTATTTACAGTCTACAACAGTTTTACTTGTGAAACCCAACAATTTTCGTGTGGGTACGCTTCCTCATTGATGAGATCATCGTGACCCCCACTCCAATCTCCCTCGTGTATAAGGCTCCTCCACTCCTCACGATTCTGCACTGCGTGGACACGGATGCTCCGGAAACCTGCGAAATTTGGTCACTCCAACGGATCGGTGATCTTCCTCTACTTCTCCTGCCTCCCACTTTGCCAGTGACGAAGAACTTCTCCAGGTTGGAGTTCTCGGTTTGGCGAGCAACATGTCCAAAGAATCTGAGAATATGCTGTACGCAAACAGTTGATAGCCTATTGTGAATGCCAAGCTCTTGCAGAATTAAATATTTGTGCGCCTGGCTGTCCAGGGAATCCTGAGCATTTTTTTCCAGCACCACATTTCAAGGGCGTCTATCTGCTTCCTTTCGCTGGCTCTGAGTGGCCATGTTTCCACACCGTAAAGGTATATGGAGAAAATCAGCATCCGCATGAATGTCACCTTGATGGTCTTTATTATGCCTCTGTCATTCCACGGAAAAAGCATCCACCACTGTCTAAATTTTCAAAAAAACGTATATACTTGTGTAAAGGAACGAGGAAAGCAATAAAATTTTAAAATAATAAAAAAAAATTGCTACGTGATTGAAGCTTATAAACGGCATTGCAATATATTTTTAATCATTGAAGATAATATTAACAACTCTCAAAATGAAACGTGGAACCGAAAAGACACAGAAAACAAAAAGGACCTAATGGTCTATCCGGGACTTTGCGTTCTAAACCACTGAGCTACGGCTTTCTCCGTATATATTTTTCTTAGTGTTCTTATCTTTTATGTTTTTATTGAGAATTATAGATATTATTTTTAATATAAAGTATGCACTCTCAGTATCGCCCTGCTTAAAATCCAACGTTTCAGAATCAAAACGTGCTAGATATGCTTTTAGCCATGTTTGGTGGTCAAATCTTAATAGCCAGGTGCTTCCCAACCTTATCTTCCCCATCTCCTTCTCCTTCACACTCCCTCCAACCTCACAATATCAGCGGCGTGCAGTCCATAAAGGTTGAAAAGCCGAGCCCACCATAAGACATACGAACTAAAGAAAACAATTAAACGATAAAAGAAAAATACCACGAATTTCTTACCGTTATGTATTTTATCGTGAATTTGGTAAGGAATTTATGGCCAGGTTATGTTCAGGTGACTACGACAATCAACGTAAAATGATTAAAAAAATAAATAAATATATATACTCGTATATATATTTTACACCTCCAAGGGGCGTCCCTTTCTGTACAGTGTACAGACAGAGAAAGTAATAAATGAATTAAAAATATTCATTGTATTCACCATTTTGTTAATATACACAGATATCTACATATTTCGAAAGCGATGCTTTCTTCATCAGGAATATATACAATGCTAAAAAATAATAATGTCAAGTATAGACAAACGATAAAAATATAACAGAATAATGAAAGAATAGCCAAATTAAACATGAACAAAAATTGATTAAGGTAGGTAAGTAATTAGCCAAAAATTATTATAAAACATTGAATAACAAATTTATATAAGAGATAAAAAAGACATTTTTTTTTATTTTTAATAGTAATATTAAAATAAATTCAACAGATAGCTATTTGATTATTTATTAAATTTAATTCACTATTTACGCTTTTTCTGATTTTTAAATTGAAAATTATTTTTATTGTAAACCAGTTCTATTTGCATGAATTTTTTTTTCAATCTTCATTTACCAGTATATCAAATGAATGATTGATTTCTAAAATACGATTTGTAAATTCATAATAGATGTTATTACTTAAACAAATTAGGTGTTCCTTAACTCTAAAACTGAAATTTCTAAAAGTCTCTTTCCTTTTACAAATTAATTTACGCAAGTTAATTTTTTTAATAATGACGCAGCAGAGTGAATATTAATAATTTGAAAAAAATGTACAGAGAAACTATACCATCACTCTGCTGGACAGCGTTGTGAATCGGATCAAAGTGGGGGCTGCAGGAGGGGATTTATTAATGCGAGTCTTGAAGAGGTCCATGTTCACAAAAATGAGTCTGACCCGTTCTCATAAAGCCGACATCAACTGTGAACGGGTGCTCCGCCGTATCCGTCGAGTTTCTCGTACGTGCACCGGTGCGCTAGGGATCAATGGTGCTAGTTCCTTTAAGCAGGCTCCATTGAAATGCATGAAAAGCAGACTCAGTATACCTATCAGATACTGTATCAGAGATGGCAGTCGGTCTGTCAACAACGGATTATCAATCAGACGGACGGCCCTCCTTTGCAAAGAATCAAGCAGGTTTATCAAGTATTTGTGACTTCCCAAATTTAACTGTTGGAGGTACTTGTGATTTGTATAGGACTAGCAGTTGGTCACTATTGAAGAGTCCGCTAGCTCTATGCAGGACACCCAGTTTTTTAGAAGCAATGTTTACTCGGGCTCCGATTTTCAAATGCTCGGTGAAAATTTAGCTCCGGACAGTCGGGGGCAGTTGAAACAAATGAACATCTGCCTGCTCCCAAGGAAAGGGCGTAACAGCTATTTCTTAATTATACAGTACGGGCAAATTTTCGAGTGGCCAAAGATTATTATTATCTAGATCAATTAAAATGGTTTCTCACCCCAGATCAAGGAAATTCATTGTAGACCTTCTTGTAAATACCATTAGTAAAGATTTCCACCGCTTTGTCTTTCTGATACCGTCCTTTAATGTTCTCGCAGGGCGTAGGTATTTTCTTTGGGCCAAAGAAACCAAAGGGAGGGAACTAAATTACCATTATTAGCAGACCTTTATTGTTGGAATAGCTTCTTGATCGTTTGGATGAATTTTTCAAATTATTGTCAGTAATTTGGCAGATGAATTTGTATAAAATATACTACATTACATTTTTTTCAATTACTAGCTAATGTGTACCCGGCCTTGTTGTGATTTTTTTTTTTGGAATTAAGATATGAAGTTGTGATTTTTTTTGTGGTTTAAATATAGCTTTTAGAAACTATAATAATATAGGAACAAGACTAAAAATCACAAAAAGTAATAATCCTAAGTTAATAATAGTGGCATATAAGAATTAAATTTTGATGACGGCGACTACAACGCTACCTATATCGGGCAGACGGGAAGGGCTTTATCAACTAGATTCAAAGAACATATACGACGTTATAAAAATAAAAGCACTTTTTCAAAATTCGCAGCACCTCTCTTATTGAATAATCATGTCCCGCTTGACAACAACGAGGCTAAATCCTTACATATAGAAAGAAAGGGTCTAAGATTAAATTTACTCGAACAATTAGAAATTAATAAACGAACGAATGATCCTAATATAATATTAATTAATAAAGTAAAGAAAAATTATTTATTTACCACTACTCAGTATGTTCCCAAGACCTAAACAATATAACACAATTAAATAAATCAATAAAATAAATGCGAGGAAAACCCATAAAAGCCATTTCGGCCCCAATAAGACTGAAAGCTGATTTTTATTCAACATATTTTATCAATAATGATAAGAAAAAACATTACAAGTGTTTCACTAATGTTGATCTGCCTTCTACATACCACAAACCGCATTATTCGGGAGTAGTCTTTTCTGCAGGTAAAGCGTGCCCGAGTTATCTCGGGTGTGGTCCTTAAGAGGTTAAAGCATAATTTTCGTACTTATTGACGAAATTTTACACACTTTAAATAAAATAGGAAAAAATTATGCTGGGTAGTGGTTGCTGGTACAATCCCAAAAGTTTACTCCAAACCATTCCTAACCACTCCCACTACCCTTACCTAATAATGTCAAATTATTTCTGTACTTATTTAATTTAAGTTAGTTTTAAGAAAGCTATTGAATGACACGGATCTGTCGAAACCGGTAGCAAATAAATGAAAATAAGTAACAAATGTACACAGTGAATAAAACTGTTCGAAACAAAATATTGAAATTACCTGCGAGAAAAAGGCGCAGCCTGCTATTATGAAAACAAACGCATTGCTGAGGAATAAACTCAAGGGAAGCATAACTTGAAGAAAGCCAGCGCTAAACTAACTAACCATCACGCCGTTTCCCCTCAAGGGTAGGCAAAGAGTACGGACCGCCTAACAACTTGATCTTGGCATACACTTCTCGCTTCATTCACATTTATACATCGTCTCATACAGTGTCTTCTGTTATTCGGCATGGTTGGACTCAAGTACTTGATTCACTTGATCGTGCCATCCATCTTCCTCGGGCGTCCCCGACTTCTTCTTCTTACACTCCTTTCTTGGTTCATTCGCTCTACATGACCAAACCTTCAGATCATTTATGGTTTTACCACACATTCGCCACAAATATCTCATTTGTACAGCATTCAGTCTACTTTCATCCTTCCTCTGCCAGTTCCATGCCTCACTGCCATACAGCAGGGCTGGTATTAACACTCCATTGTGGACTGCTAGCTTCGCTTTTTTGGAGCTAGCACATCCTGAAGTACTGTTAAATTGAACAGAATACATTTTACCCCTTGTTTTTATTTCAGGATTAATGAAGCCTAATTAATAGAAAGTTCATAACCTTGTATACAAAGATTTATTTTAAATTCTAACAATAACAACAGCCTCTTTTAAAAGGGGGAGTTTGTAGATAAGGGGTGGGTAGAACAGAAAAAATGAAGAAGAAGTGGGAGGCGAACTCCAAGATGACTCCATTAATCATATCCCTCAGCGCCGCGACGCCGAGTCTTTAGTTCGCGTTTATGACGTGATATTTACGTGACGGGGTCGCGATTTTGTAATATGGCTTACTTAGAAGCTTTTTTATGACCTAAATTTTGGTGAATTATTGCATACGAAGTTTTGAGGAAATTAAGAGATTTGTTACGGCTGATATTATGTACGGAATTTCATCAAGTTTTATTGTAAATCACGAGTTTTTTTTTTCCCTTAATCGAGGTAAACATTCCACGTTATAAGCATACAAAAACAAATTTATTAATGTTATTTATAAGTTCTTCGACTACTTTAGTTTTTTTCATTGTTCTGACAGCTGTGTCGGCGTTCTATGGCTAATCCACATTGCGACTCACTTAAATGGCTTTATTTACTCCCTCCCAATTTTAATTTGGACGGTGTTTAAAACGGTTTATTACCGGTAAAACCAATTTATTTAGAAAATAATTAAAATTCTCTGTTCTGTGATGTACTTTTATTTTAATGTGTTTTCCCCGCACTCAAATGACAATATTTTCTTAATTGATTTATTTAAATCTGTTATATTATTTTGGTTGTGTGAACATACTGAAAAGTGGGGAAAAATTTACGATTAAAAAACAAAAATTCTTACATAACTTAATAATAATATTGATTTACGTTAAATTACTAAAAAATGGTCTGTTTCGGCGTCAGAGTCAAAGCTTTCAAAGATTCAGCGTTTCAAATAACATATATACTCGTATACGCCAAACCGAAAACTCCAATCTGGAGAAGCTCATGGTCACTGGCATAGTGGAAGACAAGAGAAGCGGAGGAAGATCTTCGATGCGTTGGAGTGACAAAGTTTCCTTGGCTGTCCATGCAGCGCAGGATCGCGAGAACTGGGTGAGCCTTGTACACAAGAGAGATTGGAGTGGGGTCACGATCCTCAGCAATGAGGAAGCGACTCAAGGCGTTTATATACGATGCTATTATAATTTAAAAAAAAACACGTTTTTAAAATTCGCAAAACTTCTCTTAGCGAATAATCACTTTCCACGTAGCAACAACGATCCGAAACCCTTACATATAATAAAACTTACTGGAACAACTAGACATTAACAAAAGAACTAATAATAATAATAATCATAATATAATAATCGGATGATTTTTATAGCGCCATTTTTGTGAAAAATCACCTCAAGGGCGCTGTACAAATATTACTTCCTATTCTTATATTACATCTATTCTACAATATTTTTTATAACATTTATTTTATCTTTTTGTATAGGTTATCATTACACTTTATTTATAGACCATATAAAGAAATGCAGTAAAATTGTCAAAACTAGATACAACTTAGTCTAAGTTTTATACACGTTAAATTGAAAAAAAAGAAGCTAACTGTATTTATTCCTTACGATATATTGCAAGACGCTAACACAAATGACAGAGTGATTGTTTCCATTATATTCACGAATGTATTTAAGCTATGACAATGAATTATTATCCATATATTTTTAGGATAAATAACACAAAATTACTCTTAAAAGGGGGGAGCGGCGGAGGAGGACGAAGGCAGGGAGAACTGATCCATAGGCCCTCAAAATCTTCTTTGTCTTGGTGACGCCCCTGGGTGGCGTGACGGGACGGTTGATGTTGGTCTGCACGTACGCCAGGTGGCGCTTGTCGGCCGACTTCAGGATCTGGAAGGAGCACTTCAGCGTGTCGTCCACTGACATCATTGCACCTGCATTATCGAATTCCCCGCGGTAGTTGGGCGCCGAGAAGTGAGTGACCAATTGCCTCTTGGCAAAGAACTCAAACCCGTCCTCTATCATCTGATGCACCCGGCAGATCAGGTCAAAGTCGCGCTTGTTGAGGAACTTGGCCACTATCTCAAAGACGAAGGTGAAGGTGAAGCTCGTTCTCACCTCAGCCGGCGGTATCCTTGTTGGGGTCGGAGAACAGCAGGTCGCAGAGCAGCCCCTGGTCGGGCACTTCCCGGTTCTATACAATATTTTTTACAATCACCGTACCCCGAATAGCCGTTGTAAATCACTTTTGGCACTTCACTAGTACATGTGGCCTTTCGACCGAGGTGACCGATGCCCGATGCGTTATTCAGAAGAACGAAGCAGATTTCAACTTTAAATATTTGGATTTTTATTATAAACTTGATTTAAGCTCGAGACGGCAGCACTAAAATTATGTAATTTTTATAAATATAACCTAAAATTTATTGCGGTTATATTATGCTATTTTTACACAGGGAAAATTAAGAACTTTCCAATATTTCCAAGATTAACAGGGAGCGATTATAAAAAACAGCCGGCAGCAGGCGCCTAGACTTGAATTACTATGAATTACGGTGAATAACGATGAATTACGCTGAATTACGGTGAATTTCGGTGAATTACGGTGAATTTCGGTGAATTACGGTGAATATACGGTGAATTACGGTGAATTTCGGTAAATTATGGTGAATTTACGGAGAAGTACCCTGACTTATGGTGAATTATGGTGAAATAGGGAAATTTCTGCTGATTTACTATGAATTAAGGTGAATTACGTAAAATTCTGCTGATTGACGGTGATTTACGGTTAATTACTATGAATTACGGTGAATAACGATGAATTACGGTGAAATACGGTAAACTACGATAATTAACGGTGAAATATGGAAAATTCTGCGGATATACGGTGAATTACGGGAAATTAAGGTGAATTACTGTAATTTTCTATGAATAATGGCGAAATACCGAAAACTAGGTTGATTAACGGTAAATTAATGTGAATTACGGTGAATTACGGTGAATTTCGGTGAATTACGGTGAATTTACGGTGAATTACGTTGAATTTCTGTGAATTACGGTGAATTTACGGTGAATTACGTTGAATTTCTGTGAATTACTATGAATTTACGATGATGTACCCTAACTTATGGTAAATTGCCGTGAAATACGAAAAATTCTGCTGATTTACGGGGATTTGCGGTAAATTACTATGAATTACGGTGAATAACGATGAAGTACGGTAAATTACGGTGAACTTCGGTAAATTACGGTGAATTTACGGTGAAGAACACTGATTTATTGTGAAATAAGGTGAATTACCTAAAATTCTGCTGATTTGCGGTGATTTACGGTGAATTTACGGTGAATTACGTAGAATTTCTGTGAATTACTGTGAATTTACGGTAAATAACGATGAATCACGCTGAATTACGGTGAATTTCGGTGAATTACTGTGAATTTCGGTGAATTACGATGAATATACAGTGAATTACGGTGAATTTCGGTAAATTACGGTGAATTTACGGTGAAGTACCCTGACTTATGGTGAATTATGGTGAAATATGGAAATTTCTGCTGATTTACTATGAATTAAGGTGAATTACGTAAAATTCTGCTGATTGACGGTGATTTACGGTTAATTACTATGAATTACGGTGAATAACGGTGAATTACGGTGAAATACGATAAACTACGATGATTAACGGTGAAATACGGAAAATTCTGCGGATATACGGTGAATTACGGGAAATTAAGGTGAATTACTGTAATTTTCTATGAATAATGGCGAAATACGGAAAACTAGGTTGATTAACGGTGAATTAATGTGAATAACGATGAATTACGGTGAATTACGGTGAATTTCTGTGAATTACTGTGAATTTACGGTGATGTACCCTAACTTATGGTAAATTGCC
>JAHDVE020011586.1:0-67104 GCA_022606495.2 Halesus radiatus | reverse complement strand
GCATCGCGTTTGGGTCTCACCCAGGCGTCGTGAGTTCAATTCCTCGGCTGGCTAAGTCCTCCATTACGGCACAGGCAACATCTTCCGCTTACTGTGATGGTAGAAGGAGATTTTCAAATATTGTCAGGTTATTCGTAACCAGGGAATATTTGTCTTTCTTTTAAAAAAAAAAATAATAAACAAAATACCTCACATTCACTGTTACTTACTTATACTCTAGACACATATATTAATAATTATAGAGGATGTATGCAATAATCGTTTTGTTTGTTTTTGTATTCAGAGCAGTTGAAAATGTCTACTATATCTGAATATGTATTACCTACGGTGTGAAGTCGAGGTGCCAATGAATATTTGAATGACTCAGTACTGAAATTATTGTTACAGTTAAACAAAATTTTAGATCGAGTAGTTCTAGTTGGAATATTAAATGTAATTAAGCTGACGATATCAGGGCTGTCTATAAAACCATTAACAATTTTGAAAATAAAAGTTAAATCAGAGACAATTCTTCTATCTAGCGTTTTAGCGAATGGTTGTGTTTTTGTGATTCGAGTGTTCATCACAAGTTAAGGACCACTGGTGCATGGCGTACAGCATATTGCACGGGCTTCCAGAGTTGCCAACTGTACTATTTGCAAGGTGACTTCATTCTGAAATCCGTGTTTATTGTTTACAGTAGTAAATATTATGCGTTTAAGAAGGCCTTGCTCGGTAAACATTTAAGGCTATTAAATTTGCTATCTGTGTCAGTGCAGCGATTAAAGTAACAACCTAAAGCTAGTAGACCGTTAATAATTTCAATACAATAAAGCGTTTTTTCTTTTTTTTTTACTTAAGATGGTACCTACAGTTTGACGTAAAAAAATACAAAAATTGGAAGGCGTTTCTGTAGTTTAAATTGACCGACACCAAGATGGCTCCAAGGTAAAGGGGATAACTCAGGGTTAGACTGATGTCTGTTCTTTTTATTTTAACGTTAAGTATTCATTGTCATGATTTTTTTTTCTTTTGACAAAACCTTTTTAAACCTTTTAACCCTAACACTTTTTGATGTTTTATTTATGAAGCTAACGAGATAAAGAAAAAACAATATAAGAAGGAAGGGGGGAGAGGAAGAGGAAGATAGGATCGGGACATTTTATATTCGTGCATCAATTTATGGTCGTACGTATTATTTCGGTTCGATATTTTGAAAGGGTATTGTGAAGAATGTCAATATTGTCAAATTGTGCGTTATATTGCGCACAAATACGGGGAATTATTGAATTTATTCTTAGATTGGTCCTGCATGCGGGAAAATGAAAAAAATCGGTTTATCGGGTTGGTCTTGACGGTATGTGAATGTTTATAAAGTTGGATTTTATAAATTTAGGTTAGTTCGCGATTTAATTCGGGTCGAATCTTCGTTTAGACACGTAAAGATGGATGCCTCTCATGTTAAGCCATATTTACTGAAAGTTATTTGTTGACATTACACGTTTGTTGGATTTACAATTCACATGACGGTTGTCTCTTATCTCTAAAGAGCCGTGCCTTCATAATACGCAGTTAAGTGTTAAATTCCATCATAAAATAAAGGCCCGCTGTTGCAAAGTTAACGAACAGTAAAACAATAAAATATAGAACTGCTTTTTGGCGAAAATCGTCTTTTTGTCCGAAAAAAGCCGATTAGAGGCCACTCTCTGACGGTCCGGTAAGGAATCAACATAAACCGGGTGCACCGTTTGTACAAACTGTCTCCTAGGACTTCTGTCCTAAGAAACAGTTCGTACTCGTACAAATCTTACAACAGCGCTACAGCGGGAGATGTGCAAACCTTGGGTTTTTTTTTTTAATAAAGTTATGAAGTTGTGAATTCTTGCTTGTCATTAGGGTGCCATAATTGATTTGACAGATAAAGTAACTATCTATCTCCGAATAAAGAAACATTCATTTGAATATTTAATTTCATTCCAAACGTTTATTTTTTTCAAAATATATTTAAATCATAAAGTTCTTAAGTAGGTACCTACTCGTGTCTTCCATTTTGAAAATATTCTACCCAAAAAAACCTTCTAACCAGAGTGTTATATCTATGGACAAACCTAAATAAAACATGGCACGTTTTTTTTTCATACTAATTTCAAAACGTCATAGCAACAGTTTTACATATTGGATTTCATTCAAACTACTTTCTAAACCTTTCCAGCACTAATAAAAACAAACTGTGCTATTTTCAGCGAAACCGGTCAAGTAATATTCGAGAAAATCGAGGACAAACAAACAAACAAACTTACATTGATTTTTATATGATTGACTTATATAGATTTGTACGTAATAGTATTGAATTGGAAGAATAAACTTTTTTTTCTGTGTTTATCCTTTTTTTAATAGTTTTTACTTTTCACATTATATTATTTTGCTACGGACGTTCTAATGAATCGTTGGTAGGTTGTGATAAAATTTATTCGCTGTTATTTTGATTTTGTAAAATTACTTTAGACCTAGGGGAAAAAAATAAAATGTATATATACGTGGTGTGTTCAAAAGAAAAGGTGAATTTTGAATTTTCGCGGGCTGTGTACATTCGATAATAATTTTTTTTGTTATGTTGGTACACATATGTTTATCATATGTTAGCATTATCAGCCATTTTGGATCAGTGGTTTGTTTTTGACAACTGGAAAGGTTAGTCACGTTTTTGGGTGTTCTTCGATTTTTTATTAAGGTTCGTTTTCTGAGGCATCATCAGTCCGATTGAAGTGAAATTTTAGATTTGCTTTATTTTCTATGTCCTCATCAGCATTTCTTCAAAAAAAATTGATTCCTTTTAGAAAAAAATTGTTAATAATTGTTAAGCATAAAAAAAAATCGACAATCGATATATATATGGAAAATACCAATGTAGGAATCTCTCATATATCCAGGGATATTTTTGGGTTTGGAAAAAAACGTGCATTACACTCATTAGAGGCAATAATGGTTTTATAGACAGCCCTGATATAGTCAGCTTAATTACATTTAATATTCCAACTACTCGATCTAAAATTTTATTCAACTGCAACAACAATTTCAGGACTGAATCATTCAAAAATTCTCTTGTACCTAGACTTCACGCAGAAGGTAATACATTTTCAGATATAGTAGATATGTTCAACTGCTCGGAATACAAATACAAACAGACGATTATTGCATACATCCTCAACAATTATTAAGATATGTTTCTATGATACACGTATCAGTAAATGAAAGGTATGTTTTGAATATTCGCCTCTGTAGCTAATTACTTGGAATGGTACTTACACTATGTTATTCCTGTATTTGTTCGTTATTTAATCTATGTACCTACCGTTATGTGTTTTGCACCTGTATGACTATTATAACTAACTAAATATGCAAAAGCCCATTTTGTGGTTTCGGTGACACTCTGTGGAATCTAACAAATATTTTTTAAATGTAATAATTTCTATGTGTTTACCTGCAGGTATACTGGGTGGGCCCCATCCTGGGAGGTGTCGCTGCGGCGCTGATCTACACACAAGCCTTCACAGCCCCTGAGCCTCCAGCGTCCAGTCATCAGAAGTACTCCACTGTGATGCTTGACGAGAAGGAGGTTGGTCCCCCATTTTGATTTAACGGGTGCGGGGTCGATCTTAGGGGCTCCAATAAATTCAAATCTAGAACAACGTACTAACCTGTACTCTAAAAAACATTTCTTCTGATAAAGGCAGCAGCACCTCTCACGGCGCCTCTGACTGCCACTACTCTTCTTGAGCTCTTTGTTTGTCAACCTATTAAGGCTAAACAAAACGTAATTCGCGCTCACAGATGGCGCTAATTTCAATATTATATAAGAAGAAAAAAAATACACTTTTAGCACATAATGCTTTTAAATATTAACTAACAAATTATCACGCCGTTTCCTCGCATGGGTAGGCAGAAAGGACGGATCACCAAACAACTCGATATTGGCATACACTTCTTGCTTCATTCACATTCATACATCGTCTCATACATTATCTTCTATTATTCCGACTTCTGACATGGCCCGACTCAAGTATGTGATTCACTCGATCGTGCCATGTCTTCCTCGAGCGTCCCTCGCTTCTTCTTCCATTCACATTCGCGTCATATATTCTCCTTCCACTCCTTTCTTCGTTCATTTGCTCGATATGACGAAACCATCTAAGCGTCCTTTTTTTAACCTTACTCATTACGCTTACATCAGCCTTGCATTCCTAACGAATCTCAATATTTTTCACACGATCGTACATGGTTTTACAACACACTCGCCTCAGAGATCTCATCAAATATCTATATAAAAAAATTGTTTGTGCAATGTATTTATAGTGGAATACATTGCTACTACAGATTTATATCGCAAGTCCCTCGAGAAACTTACAAAAACACTGTATTTGTTAGTTTTACAATAATATACTATATTTTTTATGCGTTTCTTGAAGGACTTTAAACATAAAATAACAATTTATTCCGTATGTACACCCGCCAGCATACAATTCATCTCAATATTTACAAGGATTAATTGCTAAAGATTTTTTTATTGAATTACCGCCATCTGTGAGCGAAAAACTAACAACAATAAATCATACTATTCCTGACCCCATCTTGATGCATATGTTAATATAGCCAGAAAATTAGTTTTCGTTCGATAAGGCCTAGAAATAATACATCAATCCATCTCATCATATCTGTGTTGTTCAGGTCGTACGGAAACTCGAGGTAATCGCCGAAGTGGATTGAATCTACACTTCATTTGGAGAACAGAAGGTTAATTTTATAAACTAATAAGTTTTAACCCGCCCAAAGCTTTTATCGGTGAATATTTCCAGTTGGGGACTGAGTTGAAAAACTCGCAATTGAATAAAAAAAGAAAAACGCTTTAATTAAAATTAAAATGAATATTTCTATATGCGTAAATACAAAATTACTTTATTCAAATAAAACGCATAAATATTAAATGAGAATTGACGCCATCTTTGTTATTGATATGACATGACGTTTGTCGGAAGTGCCAACTTCATCAAATGGATTTTTTTAAATGGGTTAAGGTTGTTAGTTTGACTATTTTCTTTATTTAAAAACCCGAAACTAAGAACGTAACAACTAAGTACCTTCCAGACGAGCGGGTGGCCCAGTAGTGTGGCCGACGTAAAAAATATATTAACCGAGTTTTTATTTTTTGACTTGGCAATAACGGCAATACTCCTTATCACCGCCGAGCGAAGCGTTGTTTGAATTTGAAATTTGAAAATCGCTCTTTATTTTAAGTCATAAAATAAAAAAAAATCGGTTAATATATTTTTCTCATCGGCCACACTACATCGTCTGGAAGGTAATTTATTTGGAATATTTAATATTTACAGTTGGCACTTTACATGCAGCTATCGTCTAATGTCATATTATTAAAATTAAACATGGCGGGGTCGACTCTCGCTCAATATTTGTGAAGTGCGTTTTTTTGTATTTCCGCATATGCAAATGTTTTTTTTTTTTAATTTTTATTCAATTAAGAGTTTTTTAATGAGTTGGAAATGTTTACCCTTTTATTATTAAGCAAATAACAACGCGTACCTTGTCCAAAATTACTTGAAAGTTTTTACATGTCAAACAATATAAACATTAACTGCCGACAGGACGGCAAGCTTACAAGTTCTGTTTGTTTACATTCAAACTTCGAGAAAAATACATAGATGGTATTTTGTCAAAGGGTGGTATCTATATTTTATTTTAGTTTCGTCGTTTGAAACTGTTTTCTGGCTATATAAATAAACGCTTTTTGATACTTTTAGTATAGGTTAGGCGCTGGTACTTACGTTATATCTGGAATCATTTTGTAAAATCTGACCTAACCTCAGTTGAACTTTTCAAAATATTTCCGCGTAAAACGTAAATTGCAGCGGCGTGGGTAAAACAAACCAAAATTATGAAATTAAACAATGGAAAAATATAACAAATTTCTTATGAAGGTTTATTTTTCCATGAATTTGGTGAGGAACGTGTGTCCATTTAATGATCTGGCCGCAACTTCAAATATAATAACAATATAGCAATTTTCAAATATTCAATTTTCAAAAATACACACATCCTATCTTTGATCATAGAGCAGTGCACGCCGCTGGTAAATTGTATATTATTATGTATTAAGTATTCGATTTTTTTTTTAATTTTTGCCAATCAGCTTTCTATATTTTATTATGTATACAAATGCATTGTTAATCGTTGTACATATGTGCTAAATCTCTTAGTGAATAATGAGCCTGAACCCTCGCATATAGAAATAAAAGATCTTGGATTAAATTTACTTGAACAATTAGAAATTAATAAACGAACGAATGATCCTAATATAACATTAATTAATAAAGTAGAGAAAATTATTTATTCACCACTTCTCAGTATGTTTACATTATCAAAACAATATAACACATTTAAATATATCAATTAAGAAAACACTGTCATATAAATACGGGGAAACACATTAAAAACGTAAAAACCTCACAAAATAGAAAATTTAAAGTATTTTCTAACTAAATCGGTTTTACCGATAATAAATCATTTTGTTTTAAAACCCGTCCAAATTAGAATACAGTGGGAGTAAATAAAATCGTGTAAACAAGTCGTCACAATGTGGATTAACCGCAGTTTTAGAATGACCTTGAACGCCGAAACAGCTGTCACCATGATAAAAACTAAAAATACTCGCAGAGCTTAATAATAACATTATTAAATTTGGTTTTCAATAAATTTCTAAAAAAAAATAAATGGAGTTCTACTGATTAAACCCAAAAATAATTAACAAAATCAAAACGCATTATTCTGCAAAAACAAAAATGATTTCGGTTCACGATGAAGGAACGCCCTATATTTTGCAGCTTAGAAAAAACTTGTTATAAAAACTGGAAGCTTCTAAACCCCATTGAAGATGTTATTAATATTAACAAATCTCAAACGAAATATGAATCAGAAAGAGACAAAAAAAAGGTAGGTATGTCTCGTACAAATAAAAATCGTCTTGGTACATCCGAGACACTATGTAGATCGCAATTCGGGTAGAACATTGCAATCGTACAAAACGATAGCATCCAAAGAAGTATGAGCATTTAATTAAATTAAAATGACGGTTTTATAAGCTCGGACGGAGGTCCCGGGTTCGATTCCCAGATGCAACCGATATTTTATTTATTTTCCGTGTCTTTTTTTAAAATATGAATACCGCACAAGAGTCCAACTGCTCCCAGCCGTCTGGAGCCAGTGAGACTATGGCATCCCCAATTGGGGAATGTTGTGAGGCTGAAGGTATTGGGGAGGGGAAGGAGAAGGGGGAGAGGAAGGTGGGAAAATTCCTGGCTATTCAGATCTGGTCACCAAACATGGCTAAAAGCCATTTCAAGCAACGTTTCAATTCTGAATGGTGGTCTTTCACCAGGGCGATACTGAGAGTATCTTCCACTCTGGAACGTGCGCAAATATACTATATATTACGTTTAAATTAATTAATTGTGAAACAACACAAATTAATTAAATAAAATGTACTTGCGCACGCCGGGATTTGAACCCGCGACCTTCGTATTCGTAGTCGAGATCCTTACCCCTCGACCATGGAGGCCGTCTTTTTTTGTTTCACATTTCATTTGAGATTTGTTGATATTATCTTCAATGATTATATTTTAAAAAAATGTGTCCATTTAACACCCGTTTTAATCTCAAAAGAAAAAGGGTAATTTGTAAATGTTGTGTCTGTGAAATCTTTTATTTTTTTGACTCCCGACTCAGACTTTTTGGCGATCTTTATGTCCATTATTCTGTAATATGTTTATCGAGTCGCTTCCTGTGTTACTAACGCCAATCTATTCCTAGCAGGAATTAAATAGCCGAGATATTGCTGTGTAAATTAGCTAAATAATATTTTCTTTTCCAAGCAACAAACCGAGGCCAAAGTTTGGACGGTTCAGGAGGACAGCGTAAGTATTAATTATAGCATTTTAGAATGCGATTAATTTTTTTAACGAAATTTGTCACGGAGAATCGTTAAATCGATGTAAAATATAAAGTGTGGGATTAGCGACCAGCTGACCCCTGTGCTCAACATTCCGAAGCTGTCCTTGGAGAAGGGTTTGAATCTCGGCCAATTGAAAGAACATTCAGACGTAATGTGATAAAAGTTTACATGACCGTCTTATGAATGAATGTTTTACAAAAAAGTGTTGAATATCCTCAAAAAATACTTTGAAGGTATTTATTTCTTTCAAATGCAAAGAAATTGAAAAAAAATGGCGAGTTTAAGACGTACCGGTAAAGGATTGCAAATTTTTTTTTCTACTTTTTAGAATTATTTTCATTTTTTTTAATTTTGTTTTGATTTTGATAAATAGTATCCAAATTAAAAAAAGAAGTTTTTTTCTCTTTAAAATGTTTATTTCTGCGCCAGTGCAAATTTTAGATGTCGAGGCATCTATTTGTGTGCGAATTTGCCCCTTGATGTAAATGTTTAATTGTTTGATGTTTTATTCAAGGTTAAACTAAACGTAATACGCACACACAGATGGCGCTAATTGCAATAATATATGAAAAAAAGTGAGACGAATGTGTGGTAAAACCATGTATGATCGTGTGAAAAATGTTGAAATTCGTAAAGAATGCAAGGCTGATGTAAGCGTAGTAAGAAGCTTAAAAGGTTTGGGCATGTAGAGCGAATGAACGAA
Organism: Halesus radiatus; assembly: GCA_022606495.2. Classification (NCBI taxonomy): domain Eukaryota; kingdom Metazoa; phylum Arthropoda; class Insecta; order Trichoptera; family Limnephilidae; genus Halesus; species Halesus radiatus. The sequence continues at coordinate 58,402 of JAHDVE020011586.1, read as the reverse complement.
GAGAGGAGTGTAAGGAGAATATATGACGCGAGTGTGAATGGAAGAAGAAGCCGGGGACGTCCGAGGAAGACATGGCAGGATCAAGTGAATCAAATATTTGAGTCGGTCCATGTCGGAAGAAGAACGGCGTGATGATTAGTTAGTTAAGAAAAAAATGAGCAGATAATGCTTTTTAAATATTGAAACGAATTGTTTGTTGAAACAGAATATGAAATGGAATAAATTCTTATTGTAGGTTTAAAGCTCAATTCCTTCAAGGAACTTATAAATATGCAATAGATTATATTTATTTTTTTATCACAAAAATTAACATAATTATAAAATAATACATGATTTTTGATTCACATACATGCCTACACACGTGTACACGCGATAATTATTCTTATCTCTACACGCGAATCTGTGAAGCCTTGAAAAAAACTGCTTTAAGATGCGTCAATGAATCTTGTAGAAATTAGACACTTATACGATGATTTTATATAAACAAATTAGAACAAAGGACCTTATTTAAAGACCCGCATCGTAGAAATGCGTAAGAATACTATCGAACATGAGATATGTTTATCTTTTTAGATAAATAAATAATCTTAATTAGTTTAAAGGTTTGTAAAAAAGAGTCACAGTTCAATTGAGCCATGGTACGGTTTTCCAGGAGTCGTACGCTCACGGTTCATCAAAATGAGCCGGCACAAATGAACGGTTCGTTCATGAACGACTCATCGCTAGTGTGCAGACACGACGGGATCGCACAAATAAAATTAAACGTGTGTAGCATCCTTTAGTATTAAATCAATATTATCAGCGACGGTTCGTGGCCTATTGGAATTTTTTTTAATCTAATAATGACTTTGGTTTGGCCCCAACCAAAAGACACTGGCGACATCTATTGTCATACGGCGGATCGAATTTAATTCATTTCTATTACCAAACGTTTTGTTAGGAAATTAGTTGGACAAACACTTTGTTGATAGATAAATAACTATTTGCGTATATGGCACCGGCTACTGCCCACTGACTTATATTGAACAAAATAATTGCTACAACTTAGCTACGATAGCTTTGCATTGGCCAAAGAGGAACTAGCGTACGGACTACGGACGGTCTGTATCATATGCATGATATTAGTTAGTGAACTCTCATTAAACAAATATAATACGGAAAACTTGTATTTTAAGTTTACTAAAGCAGCGCGCTGATCAAATTCCGTACTATAAAAACCACCCGTCAGAATTGATACTGCCCGAGAGCGAGTTAGAAATGTATCCCATACGTGCGTTTTGAATTCAGCGTCTACGGGACTTTCTGTTCTAAGAAATAGCTCATACAATCCCATAGTCGTGGCGCTTTAGTGTCAAACCGTGGAAGCATACAAACCTTTAAGAATATGTTAGCTGCCTGTATGCGCAGCGACTATGTGATTTGTTAATATCAAATTTGTACTGAATAGTATTTTGCAAAAAATCTATAGAAGTTTTTTCTGTGATTACTGACGATGTTACATATTTCATATTAAAAAAACTTTTTCTTGCGTAAATTGTGATTTTCGCATTTAAATAATTGTATTTTGTTGCTGGTCGCTAATCTCTGGTTCAGCAGTGATATAATGAAATTCTTTTAGATCTAGGGAAAAGGCATAAAATTATTTAAAAGACCAACGTAGGATTTATAGATGAGGTATTTTTTTAATCGGTTGATTTCCCCAGGAGATAGGCCACGAGCCGCCACTGACTATTATACACTTTTTAATATGTTTCCATGTTTTAATTTAACAACAAACACCACCTTTGATTGAATGTTTCGGTCTTTGATAGAAAATATTAACTACATTCTATAACCATTACCCATCTAACTTCACACTTCAATTAAATTACCTGTTATTTAATAATAATGTATTAATACTATTTTTCTATTGTACTATGTTTATTTTTATATCTCTCATATATTATACAATTTGAACAAAGCTTGTCAATTTAATTGTCCTAAAACGGGATTTTCCCAATTGGAAAGGTCAGGTCAGTGAATTGAATAATTTTTTTTTTTCGCAAAATTCCTGCGCAATACTCCTAACAATAATTTGGTCGCTAACGTGGGGGACCGTCAATCCCTGTAAAATTGAGAGACTGCCTATTTTTTAAAAATATTAATATTATTAATAAGTTAATAACAAAAAATACTTTGTATTCACCACTTTATTAATACACAGATGTTTTACAGCGATGCTTTCTTCATCAGGAATATATAAAATACTAAAAACAATAATGTCAAATATAGAAACATGATTAGCATAAACAAAAATTGAAATTCTTTAAAAATTTAAATACTTGACATTATTATTTTTAGTATTCTATATATTCCTGATGAAGAAAGCATCGCTTTCGAAACATGTATATATCTGTGTATATTAATAAAGTGATGAATACAAAGTATTTTTTAAAAATCATATATTAATAATTACGCAAAAAGTGAATACGAATCTTTTGAAGAAATTATTAATATTATTAATTGATTCTGTGTTTAATTCGTAGAACTCCATTTTTTATTTATTTTTATTTATTGTAAATCAAATTTGATAATGTTATTATTAAGAAGAACGCCGAAATAGCTGTCACAATAATACAAACTAAAAATCCTTATAGAACTGAATAATAACATTATTAATTTTGATTTACATTAAATAAAAAATAAACAATAAAAAAATAAAAAAATGTATATATTAATATTGTTTTTTTCCTACTTTCAGATGAAGAGGCTGGACAAGCGCGAAGAGATGGCTTAAAAATCTGCCTTCCATTATGCAGTTTCGAATTTATTTCCAAAGTCATTAAAGTTACAAATAAACCTAGTTTAAGTGCATAACTCCGCCACACTCACAAGAAGACTTGTTCGCTGTTCAGTGCCTTGCAAAGCCTTATTCACGAATAAAGTTATACTTTTGGTTAAAATGATTCAAATCACCCCAAATCGTGAGCCGGAAACTCGCGACACTCTGATGAGGAATTCCTAAATAAAAACACCCGATCGAAACGCTCCGGCTTGGATCTGATTGTCATCTGAACCCGATTGCGAGTTGGCTAAGTATGATGACGTCATCTGACGTTAAATCGTATGGATCAACTTAATTTTTTACATGATGCATTTTTTCAAACCGATAGTTGCCATTAAAAGAGAAATAATATTTTTGGACGGTAATTAATCGTCCAAAAATGTCAACACCTTCACATAATGTAAAAAAAAATAATACGCGCATTCATTCAGTAATAAACCAGTCGTACTTTTAAGTGTTTTAAATATATTACGAAAAAAAAAAACACGCAACATTTCCACAAAATACGTAAAATTTTAGGGCGTTTTTAATACTTTTTTTTCGTTCAGTTTCCATATGGATTGTCTTTTTCTATGGAATTTTGTATATAATTTTCAATACAAAAAGAAAACCCATGAGCAATCTGGATGAAAAAAAAAATCGTCTTAGAACGATTTTACGCAATGGAAAAATTAATTAAAAAAAGCATCATGTAAAACCTTAATTTCACTTCAATTCGTTTTAAGTTAGACGTTGAATAATACACTAAAAAATTAAATACTTGACTGGAATTCCTCGTTAGGAAGTTTTTGCCTTGTAATTTGGACTTTATTTGTTGTGATAAGTTCAAAATGACGTAATTTCATTTTTCAATATTTCATAATAATTTATTTTTGTACCGAGCTTAAGAATTTATTTTATCGCTTTTATTTGTTTTGTAGTAATAACAGGTTGCAAATACGTTGTCGAAATAAATCATTTTAAAGTTACTTTGTAATCACCACTTTATTAATATATTATCAACATGTTTCTCAAGTGAAGCTTTCCTCATCAGGAATATACAGAATATAAAAAAAATATCAATTAGTATTCTCTGTATTATAGATGAGGAAAGCATCGCTTTCGAAACATGTTGAACACAAACAAAAAACTAAAAAGCAGAATTAAATAAAAAAAATTAATCTAGAGTGAATCAAGAATAATAATTTCATTGTAACCCAAATAACTATCATGGTGTACTTGTGTTCCAATTAGCCACAATCATAGGGTGACCATATTTTTGTTAATAAGAAGTAGTGAGTAAATAATAGGTAAATAATAATAAGTAAACAATGTATATATATTAATGAAGTGGTGAAAGTTTTTAAAGTTCGAACTGCCTATAGTTTATTTATTTTTTCACCTATTGTCATATTTCGTTGCCGTTTTTAGAAATATACTCATAATATCAAATCATTTAATCGAAGAAAAACTTAGGAATAATTAAAAACATTAAAATATACATTATTTTTAAATCGTTTGAATGTTGTGTGCTTGTAAGAGTTGTAAGGCTTCGAAAAATATTTTTTGCAAATATTTAAAAAAATTAAAACGCTATAAATAATATGCAGTATTTTAACAAAAAATATTAATTATTCATATTGTTTAAAAGTTTGTTAAGATGCCATGTGTAATGTTTTGTTAATTTCAAGTAAATGTTAGACTATTTTTATATAATAAAAAAAATAACAAATTCGTTCGGTTAAGTTCGTTTTTACATTTTACCCACCTGCAAAAATATTTATTTTAAGTTTTATAAATAAGGATATTTATGACGATTCAATGTTTTAGTGTCTTTTAAATAAATAAATGTCCTAGCAAAATTTTTGTTTTAAGTATTATTTTTCCACACAGTTAAACATGCATGAATTACAGGTAATGCAATACAAGGTGATCAAAAATCCTCAAATTTAACTCAGGGAGGAAACACAGAGGTGGCAGATTATTCCATATCCGAGCTGTTCCACAGAAGAACTAGTAGTAGAAGCGAACGGTTCTCATGTGACAAATGTCAACCGTGTGCAAAAGTTCGGGGCGCGTTTAGCGTGTTTCCCGACTATGTACCGGTACCGAAGGGATCAATGACGCTAGTTCCTCAGAGCATCTTCCATTAAAATACCGGTAGAACAAGGACAGCATTTCCACCTGACGTCTGTGCTACAAAGATTGTAATCAATTTGTTAAGATAGGTGAATTTATCAAACGGACGGCCCGTTTCTGCACAGAGTCAGGGTTTTTTTTCAGATATTTTGAGGCTCCCGACCAGAGGTGGCTGCCAAATTCTACAGTGGGTTGCACTTGCGATTTGTACAGGTTCAGCACTTGTGTACTATTAAAGTATCGGCAGGCTCTGTACAATACGCCCAGCTTCTGAGAGGCTAACTATAATCTGGCTTCGGTGGATTCCCATACCTGAGCTGGTCACTTAAGGTTACACCAAGCATATCAATGGAGGACTTGTTGGTAAGATTGCTTCCATTAAAGGAGACTATATTATCATTTCGGCCCCCTTTAGACGTAAATCTTTGGAACATTAAATTCGAGGAGGTTATTCTCACCCCAAGAGGCGACCCTCTCGAGGTAACTGTCTATTCTCTGCTTCAAAGCCCTCCGAACCGTTGGAGTCTGTGTGCCCTTTGAGGGCTTGTCAAACAAAAAGCTATCATGGACTGTACTGTCATCCGCGTTATACAAAGTCGAATTGGTTTGTAAGTGTGATAATTGGATGGAAAGGTGATTTAAAATAATAATAATTATACCTACAAGCAATTTATTAAATGACACGTTAAATCTAAATAAATAAAGTAATGTTGAAGAAAAGTGCACCGTGAGGAATAAATGTGCAGGTTCGAGTCCTGTCGGCCACATTTATCTTTTCTTGGAAGGTTTTTTTCAATTTGGATGAGTGTTTCAGGCTAATTATTATTATTTATAAAAAAATAATTGTTACCCTTTGCGCTATGCACAAAAATCTTGTCTTAAAAACTTTAGTTTATCAATTAATAAATATTTGACAAGTCAAAACATTTTTCACCAATAAAATGTAGACATAATTTGTCTCGACGCCATCTATTGAGGGATTTAGCCGTTACAAGCCTTCCTCATACTAATAAAGTTGATTGTTTACAGGTGAAATATAAATAAAAAACAGTAATTATTGAATGAAACACTAGTATATATTGATTAACTTGGCGGGTTTGCGATAAGCCGACGTAGCTCAACGGTAGAGCATCTGACCGGCAATCAGAAGGGTGCAGGTTCGAGTCCTGTCGGCGACATTTATCTTTTCTCGGAAGCTTTTTTCAATTTGGATGAGTGTTTCAGGCTAATAATTATTGTTTATAAAAAATAATAAATAAAGAGTTGAAAAAATTTGTCTAGCCCGTTTTTCTGTCTAGTCACTAGACAGTCTTATTTACAGACAGACTCTAGTGTCACTGTCAAATAAGGCACTCCATTGAAAAATATAATGGTTTTAAAAATATGTATTCATATATATAGATCAGCTAACGCAAATTGTGAATATATAACTTTCATTACATATATATTGATTTAAGTTTTTAATCCAGCAGGACTTGGTGGGTAGTGCAAACCCAATTTGCCATATCACATGAAATATATACAATATGAATAGAGAAATGAATACAATAAAATATAATTTTTTTAAATAAATATAAATAATTATAATATTGTAATAAAAATGAAAAAGGTTAAATAATAATATAAAAACATACGAGAAGAAAATGTGAAAAAATAAAATTAAAAAATAGAAATAAAAAATTAAATAATAAAAAAAAAAATAATTACGAAAAGATAATTACATCAAAATAAAATAAATAAAATGAAAAACTTAATAGATGAAGTAGTATTATAGAATAAATTAAATTTACTAGATCGTCTTCAGGTTGGCAGTCGCATCATCTGCGCCCATCGCCCATTGACTGGAGAGCTGAGCCACGCGGATGCAGCCACTACAATGGCGTTGGTTGAGTTCCGTGTCCTGTCCCAGAAGCTGGCTAGTCGGTGGCGAAGTAAGGCGGGAAATGAGTGGACCCTCCCTTGAGTGAACATCGTAGAGGCACTGCAGAACCTTGGAAGTTGCCTGTATGCGTTGTTGTAGCACACCCTCCGCTTGTCCCATTGCGCTGCTGAGTATTGCGACCACAGCTCAGGTGTGTATAGGGAAGTGCAGTATGTCTTAAAAAGCAGTTTCCTGACATCGTCGCTACAGTGGTAGAACCGCCTTGAGAGCATTCCGGCGCGTATATTGATGGCTCTTTGTCGTTCCATATCTTCCATATCGTTAATGTCTTCTGTAAGGATATGCCCCAGGTATCTGACCTGCAAGGCCACAAGCAGTATATTTCCTTCTAGCCAGATTGGTGGAATATTTAGTGGCTCCTTCTTGTGTTTAAATACAACTTTAAGTGATTTTTTGGAGTTGTACAGCAAGTTATGTGAGTTTGCGTACTCTTCACATATTCGCGCAAGTCGTCTCATCGCACTAATCGATGGTGCGAGCAGCACCATGTCATCGGCGTAGTTGATATTATTACTCCTTTCTCTGCAAATATGGCAACCAATCCGTGAGTCGTTAAGCTCTTGTAGGAGGTCATCAATGTATATATTAAATGGAGTGGGAGACATACTACCCCCTTGCCTGACTCCGCTTTTGAGGAATAGGGGTTTAGAAGAAGCTCCTGCCCATTGGATGAGATTTTTCTGTTGCCCATACCAAGTAGCCAGCATATTGACTGCTGCTGGTGGGACACCACGTTTTATGAGTTTTTTCCCATATATATATAAATACCTAGAATTTATAAATCATTATTTAAATTGAATAAAAAACCATCTCATCAAAACACCTTGTTATTATGGTACCATTGTATTTGGAACATCTGACGTCACGTGCTTATTCTGTTTTTGGATTAGTATGAAAATAAATATTTTTCACTTTTGTTTTATATTTTTTTTTAGTTTTGTTAAATTTGAACTTAATTTGGGTGACTTTAAGCTCTATAATTATTGTTCAATATAGAAAACTATTACTAATGAAATAGATTAGAGCATTCATGAGCAAACCAATTAAAACGCAATTTTCAAACGAAAACGGTGCTATAGAAGTAATCTTATTATTATTATTTTCAATACAGATATTATGATAATATTAATGCTCAACAATGTTATTATTCTTCGAGTTAAAGTCCACAGGCTGTGCGACGAGAGGCTGGACCTACTATGGACGGATGCCGTAAACGTAGCAGAGGACAGGGACGCCTGGAAGCGCCTTGTCGATGCGATGGGTCCCCGACCAGAGTAGGACAAGTGGAAGAAGATGTTATGTGTATGTTTCGATTTTTGGGGATGCGGTGTAGCGCTTTCTCCTCCTATAGTGAATGTTTCCGACAGCTTTGTGGTGTGCAGCATCAGGGCAGTAGTATCAGATGATGGACACTGCAAGGCTGTCCGAAACGTTGGCTAAAGGGGGAGAAGCCCAAAACGGCATTGTTTACCTCAAACATCAGTCATGATTGTACCTACTAGTATGGATTAGTGCCGTACAGAGGCATGTTGGGTGTGGTCGTAATCCTGGGACAACCAATGATACCCTTGCCCGGGGTTTAGACATGCTATCCATAAGTAAGTTCGCTGCTATCAGCAGACACTCAATTATTTACGCTAATTGTTCTATGAAAAGAAAATTGCAAGTTTTTTACTGATGGCGTATGCTCACGATCGCGTTGTTCATTACATTCTTGCCCATCCTAATTCAAACATTCTCAAATCTCAAAAGGAATATGAAACAGAAAAATACGTTTTTTTATCACAGAGCCAAATACTGTCAATGGTTTTTACAATATATTCTTAATATTTTTTTTTGTTTTAGTTATGAAAAGGGGATAATGCATAATGATACTCAATTACAAGACAGAAAACAAGTTCAAATGAGTGTTGAGTTCCAATACGGGGAATTCTCCAATTCCCCGTATTTGTGCGCAATATAACGCACAATTTCACAATATCGACATTCTTCACAATACCCTTTTAAAATATCGAACCGAAGTTATAAAATGTATCGAGAGCATCTCCTGTCCCGATCATATCTTTCTCTTCCTCTCCCCCCTCCCTTCTTATTTTGTTTTTTTTCTTTTCTTTATCTTGTTAGCTTCATAAATAAAGCATCTGTATTTAACCACTGTTAGCACAAGAAACTTTGTTAGCTTACTTTTTGTTAAACTTTATTTGGATTATTAAATTATTAAAAGCTGTTTGTTTCTTAAAAATAAATAAACGTATCCACGCATGCCCGGGCCAGCACCTACCGAGATTAGAACATTTTGACGTCTGCACCTGCGCAGTCAGTATGAACACATATGAACACACGCCATCTTCGTCAATATATGCATATATTGCTAAAACCGAGAAGATGGATAACGATAAATTGATTGAATTGGTCAGGAAATTTAAGTTATGAAATAATAATATATATGGAAAAATCTTCGAACATATTGTGGCGGACGCTAACGCTCAGTTGACAGTTCAGTTGACAGCCGTACTCGCGTCTGTGCTGTGTCTGTACTGTACTGTACTGTTCTGCTCTGAGCGGTTCTGGTAGATGTGAATAGACCTTACAAGGTTTCCCGAAATTATGTTTTATATTCTATTCATAGTAAACCATAGATAAACATAAGTAAGAATATTATGTACCTTTTTTAAAAACTTTAACTCTAAGGCTGCTCTCTGACGGTCCGGTGAGGAATGAACATTTCACTCGCTACTGGAGACACTGCGCAGAAAAGTCCCACAATGGACTGCGTTGCAAACGTTACCTTACTTTAGCAAACTTGACTTTTCTGTGCAGTGTCTGCAGTAACGAGTGAAATGTTCGTTCCTCACCGGACCGTCAGAGAGCAGCCTAAGAATAATAATAGTACTGCAGTACACTAATATCCGTATTGATAATTTGTTTGCTCAAGAATACATTTAGTATTATAGTTTTTTTGTATTGAACAACGATTAACAAGCTTAAAGTTACCCAAATTTAGTTTAAATTTCGCCAAAACTAAAAAAATACACATTTTAATTTAAATTTTTTAAATCGAATAATAAAAATGTCCATTCTAATCCAAAAACAGATTGTGCACGTGACGTCAGATGCTCCAAATGCAATGGTAGGAACATAACAAGGTGTTTTGATGAGATGATTTTTTATACACTTTTAAATAACGATTTAAAAATTATGCGTATAATAATACATAATAAAAGTTACATGTTCAGAATCGGAGTTTGCTGATCTGTTTGAATATATATTTTTAAAGCCATTGTATTTTTTACTGGAGTTCCTTATTGCACATTTTTAGTGGGTAGGTACGATGATCAGAATCCAGAATCTATTTTTTGAAAATACCCCATTGTTCAAAACATTATTATTTTCTTCCAAAAGCCATTAATCTACTTCGATCTAGTATTTTTTTTTTAAAGAAGGGAGTTGAACACCATTAATACATTTAACGACCAAAGACCTTTCGATGACATTTCTCTCCCCTTGCTTTACAACTTGGTTTATTAGTTCTCAATCCACCCAAACCTCGTAAACAGGGAAACAAGGCGAAACTTCGCATTGACCTCGATGCGGTGTCCGCTTTCTTTCCCTTATTTTTGTATTATTTTAAACTAGTTCGTTACCCGTTAAAAATCATGGGATGTATAGTAACTGTAACTGTAATGAAGTATCTGATTGTTGATGGCTTTAGATGGGTCCAAGTCTGTATCTTTTGCGTTAGCTAACGCAAGTTAAATCGGCCAAAAACAACACATTCTGACAGTTTGGTAGTCCGTATCGCGCTAACAAGCTAAAGTTTGCATTTACGTTAAGAGACACGTCCGTAACGCAAACACAAGAGACAGCGATGAGTTTATGAAAACTGTCAAAATGTGTTGTTTATGGGCGATTTAACTTGCGTTAGCTGACGCTAATGATACTGACTTAGATCTCTGGGGCCAAGTCTGCATCTTTTGAGTCAGCTAACGCAAGTTAAATCGGCATTAAACAACATGTTCTGACAGTTTAGTAGTCCGTATCACGATAACAAGTTAAGTTTGCGTTTACATTAAGAGACAAATCCGTAACGCAAACGCAAGAGACGAGGATGCGTTTATTAAAACTGTCAAAATGGGTTGTTTATGGCCGATTTAACTTGCGTTAGCTGACGCAAGAGGTACAGACTTGGCCCCCAGTTCGTTTTCTTGGCGTTTACTTGTACCAAAATATTATTCCAATGAATACTCATCTTGGCAATACGGCAAAGACTAATGTATTTTTCCAAGACGATTAAAATCCATAATGTCTCCCTACAGATGCTGCCAAGACTGTGGAAATTTTCAAAACACTTGACGTCATGACAATAAGACAAGTATATGCAAAATCTGAATAATTACACCTCTTCCAACACAAACTTCATATTCCAATGCAACTTCAATCCGCAATAAAAACCAGATCCTCAACAAATAAAACCCCGAATATCCCGATAACACACACCTCACAGGCCAAAAGATTTTAAGTATTACGCAATCAAACTTTATAATTGCATGTCCACCACTCTGAAACAACTACTAACTGTAAATATAATATCTACAATTAATCTCAAAATATATGTCACAGCCTGGATCAAAAAACCAGGTATCCATGTTATTCAAAACATGATAAAACCAAACTTAACCCAATACATAAAATACTATGCTTACTTGATAGTCCCTTCTCTCTTCTTCCGTGCAACATACTTTAATATTATTAAACTTAGTCGAAAGTATGTATAATTACATGTTTATTATTTTTGAAAGGATTTGCCTACTATATGTAACCAAAACAAAAACAAAACATGAATTCCCCTTCAAATGCTATCTAATTTATATGGCGAAACTGAAACATTAAAAAAAAAAACAAAATTAATCAATACACATCAATACTTGTACCACATTTAACAAATCCACGTGAATACCTCAGCACAGGTTCTCCTAGTAAGGTGGTCACGACACATAACACTCCATTTACAGTATCACCTCTTCAAACCTACCTTACACTCCACATTATAAAACACCATACAAAGCACCTTTGTTATACTTTAGAAAAAAAAAACAATTATGTAAAATGCTCTAGTAGTCTACAGATTGGACTACTGCAATAGCTTGTATGCTGGTTTACCTAATGTACATTTGGAACAGACTGCAAGGAGTGTTCAACATAGCAGCTCGTCTAGGATGCGGTGCCACCAAATCCTGTCACATCACTCCTCTTCTATGTGATTGCCTACACTGGCTTCGCATCACAGAAAGAGTTCATTTTTAAATTTCTCTTATGCTATACAAGGTGTTAGGTTCTGAAATGATAATGTGTTTGGTTCCTACCTTAAATGCTATTTATACAGTCCTTACCTTCCCAAACAAAACACAACTATTTGAAAAATGAAAAACTGACAGAACACTCAGCGATCAGTGATCTGACAGTAATTGTTTGGAGTGCTCTTTTGTTGGAGAAAAAGAAAAAAAAACTACTTTGAAGAAGCATGTTCAGCCCCTGCATTATTTGGTAAATGTTTGGTGATCCTAATTCTTTCGAAACCTTAAACATTGACCTTGCTACAATCAACCAAAGCCATCATTTTCGTTTGTCGTTATTTACATTCTACAAACAGTTGTTTACGTGCGACACCCTCAATTTCGATGGGTAATTGTCATGTGTAAAATTTTAAACACAAGGCACCAACTGGCTGGCACCGTCATACTTGGGTGACTGATCTCGCATGAGGGACAATCTTACTCAGAGGCAACTCACGCTCAGGTCGGCCAAGTTCGATGTCTAACAGACTGGCTGAGCACTCGTACGAATGCTGCCAAATTTTGTGGGACAGAGTTTAACATTTTTGACTTTTGGTAAGAAAAGCAATTTGAAATATTTTAACTCCAATAGGAAATAATTTCCCTCAAGGCCTATATCATCTTTGGGGATGCTGTGTGGAGGATCGTTTAGATGATAGGAAGGAGTGACCTTAGGTCTTGAAGAGACCCATGTTGTAGGATGGAGGAAACACAGAGGCCGGCAGATCATTCCACAGCTGTTGAACAAGATTTATAATCTTCGAAAATATGACATATGACGATATAATTTTAATTGGTAAATGGCCATAGCGGTGGTCAAAACTGTCGGAAAACTTTTAAACCGTACGACGCATCATGCATCAGGCCACACTTCGCTTCGATATCTAAGAAATCCCTTTACACGTACACTTCCGCGCGGAGATCAGTCGATCAACGAATCGGTCAGCGCGCCGAAGCGTGGTGACTTTTTTCACCCAAAATAACGCAACGTTTCGATCTGACGTAGGGCGCGCTGATCAGCGGGCGCTTTGGAGCGAAGATCGAGAAACGCGGGCGGAAACGAACGTGTTGGAGACCCTAATAGTGTCACGCGGCGCCTAGAACTACAGGCGCATTAGTGCCTAGTAAACTAGAAATAATTGGTTAGGAATGAACAGAGAATGGTCTTTCACTTTGAACCATTTCGTTTTGTAAACAGCCGGAAGATGTCACTTCTTCTCGACGATGAAAGGTAGAGGCGTAAGTCAAGTTGCTGACTTTGTCTGTATTTATTTATTTACTGTCAATAAAGGCGTTCTTAGACGATCATTTTTTTCGTCCAATTTCCATATGGATTGTTTATTTTCTATGGAATTTTCTACAGAATTTTCCATAGAAAAAGACAACTCACATGCAATCTGGTGAAAAAATGTATCGTGTAAAGCGGTAATTAGACGATATTTATTTTCATCCAGATTGCCCTTGATTTGTCTTTTTCTATGGAAAATTCTATACAAAATTCCATAGAAAAAGACAATTCACGTTCAATCTGTATGAAAATAGGTATCGTCTAATTACCGCTTAAGAACGTCTTTTGACCAATATTGACTTTAGATTGAAATATAATCAGTAGGTACCTACACGTTTCATGTAAACCTCAGATCGTTATGATATGAGCTTTAAATCAATAAAGAACTCCAGTGAAAACTATTACGGCTAAAAATATATATTTATACAGATCAGCAAACGTCGATTCGGAATATACACGTTTTATTATATATAATTATACATAGAATTTATAAATGGCTATTTAAAAGTGAATAAAAAATCATCTCATCAAAACGCCCTGTTATGTTAGTACCATTGATTACTATTATTTGATTTAAAGTTTCTAAAAAGATACTACATAATTGTATTACTGTGAAGATATGGTAATATAAAATTGTGTGCGGTAAAGCTCATCCTTGTTTTGACATTTGACATTTTAACCTCAAAACCGACCGGCCATAGATTTGGAGCATTTAGGAGAACTTTTGAAAAATTGAACCTTTGAATATTATTTTAATGAAAATTGACTTTAGAAAAAATACATACTGGTATGTTAGAACGTCACTAATGCTTTTTTAAATTGACAGGAGTTCCTTCTTCTGTTTTTATAGTAGGTGTACCTACCTAACTGCAGTGGAAAACTGTTGCAAAGTTTTTTTGTTAAAATCCGTGGTCACAAAATTGCACGATACCACTGTACGTACAAATTAATGAATTACCTTTTTTTCTTATTGACACGTGTAAAATATTATAATATCGTAAATGATTAATTCGAACAATATTTCGCGATGAAATAAAAATAATTTTTTGGAAAGCAAGCGATTAAATTTCTATCATCCCTATTTATAGATTGATTATTTTTCATATCTAGGCTTATTTATATCTATTGAAAGAAAGAATAAATAAAACATTATACTTCTTCACAAAAAAATCTAATATTTTAATTTGTATGCAGACATTTTATTATGAAATTTACAAACATGATAATACACCTTCAATGTGTTTTTTGCACGAGTCGTTTTCCATGTTCACATTATTTTTATTTCATAATATCATGTAGGTATTTTATTTACACGCGCCCATTATAGATATTTTTTAATATAAATTTGTTTTTTTATAGTCTCAGAATCATTTATAATGATATATAAATATGCAAACATAAGTTACAATTATAACGTTGAAAACTAACATTTTTCAATAAATTTGTAAAGATTTGAACCTTTTTGTAGTGTCTATGTAATCCTAAAGATATCGCTTAATATTGTAATGTCGCGATAAAAGGCAAACAATGATGTGTATTATTTTTAAATGCTTCATAATTAATTGCTTTTACGTGCATCTTGTGATTTAAGCAGTTCAATATTAAATATACAATGTGGACGTAAATGTACAAATTGATCTGTAAAACAATAACAGAGCATGAAAAATAACGCGGAGAAATTTCTTATCTCTGTGGTTGAAGTGCGGAAAAAATATATGAAGTTAAAAATGAAACGATTAGATTTTACAATGGTGTTGGTCACAACCAATCTCAATTTTTAAATAGTTTTTTGATGCAACAATCTAATTCTGCGAGGCGTTGGCAATGTTTTACATACATTATATTATTATTTGGTAAATCAATTTCGGCTGCGACACTAGCGCCATATTTGTATTTCCGTCCAGCGCCCTCTAACCTCGATGCGTTCACCGCTTTCTAACTTTTAAGATATTACACCAAAACAGTTATATTATGACGATATTTGTAAGCAGCAAATTAAAATGATTTATTTTTGAATTTTTAAAACCCAGCTAGGAGCTAATAAATAATGTTAGTAAAGAATGTTATTTTGATTTTTGCGTACTGGTTTGTTTAGTGCTCGCTGCGGCCGTGTGGCGCTATAGTAAGCCAAGCTGTCCACCATTTTACCATTTTAGTCCGGTGACTTCGTATTGTCAGTTGTGATTAAACTTGTATTGCGAATTTCTATGATAGTGAGTGATTAATATAATTAATTGTCTCTAAAAATGGAGAAACGCAAGGAAACGTTGCGGTCGAAGCGCGTCTGCCGCTTTTGCCTGACAGACGACGAGCCTTTGACAAGCATATATGACCGCTCGATTCGTGGAAAGAATCCTGTCCCCCTGGCGCTGCAGATAATGGCGTGTGTAGCAATTGAGGTAAATTTCTCTTTTTAAACTTATATATCCCGTTATCCGCGTTATTTTCATTGATTTTGTGAGTTTTGTCGATTTTGGCGGTTTATTTACATCATGTTTTAGATTTGTAATGTTAGAATCGGTTTGTTTCTAGAATACGAGGCCGGTTTATTTTATGTTTGGGTTTGAGACAAAATTATCAGATCTTTGTTCCTCCGCCAGCTGTTCTCCCAGTCGAAATCGGGATTTTTATGAATTTCTGAAATGCTTAAAAGATGTCGCTATCAATTTAAATGATAAAAAGCCACTCACTGGGCGGGATTGGCGGGAAGCAATAATGAAGAAATAATCTAACGTTATTTATTTATGAGTGGCAACCGGGCGAAGCGATTTTGGCCTCCCGCAAACAAACGCCATCAACGTAAACCTAAATAACCACCTTTTAGTTAGTTTTATTGGAAAATAGGTTCTAAGGTTCATAGTTTGGTTTTTTTTTTTTAGAAATACGGTTACTAGCCCTATGACATCATATAACCAATTTCATAGTTTTTATTTTTTAAAGGAACAAAAAACATTTGGTGTCTACCTCAATTGAAATAGTTTTTACAATAGTAATTAAGTTAAACTTATTATTTAAAAATAAGCCATACTAATGTAATACCGAAATTCGTAATTACGTATTTTTCTATGAACTATAATATGTTAATTATAAAAATATGTAGGCAATGTAAATTATAATAATATTATAATAATATATAATTATGTGATATTTTTTTGTTGGTTTTAATTTCTATCTTTGTGTTAATTTTTTTTTTAATAATTTTTTTTTAATGTTTTTACCAAACAAATTGTTAGGATGTTTTTTTTTTAAAGTTTCAATAGTTTTTAATTTCCTATTATTTTTATTAGTTTTATAGCGCTGTTTTCGTTGGGAAATCACCTCAAGGGCGCTTTACAACTAATTTAAGGCTAAACGTAATGTAATACGCGCCCACAGATGGCGCTAATTTAAATTGGTATTTTAGAAGTAAAAAAAACAACACGTAATGCTTTTAAATATTGAAATGAATTGTTTGTTGGCATGGGTATAATGGAATAAATTATTATTGTAGAAAGCCTTTCAAAAGTCCTTCAAGAAACATAAAAATACAATGTATTTTTTGTAAAACTAACATATTATACAGTATTTTTTATAAGGACTTGAGCTTTAAACTTAGATTAGCAATTTTAAATATTGAGATGGTTTGTTTGTTTGCAAGTGTACACACAGAATATGAAGTGGAATAAATTTATTAATTAAATGAGTGTACATGTGGAATATGAAATGGAATACATTTATTTATTTAAGTGAGTGTACATATGTACATGTGAAATATATTTATTTAATTAAATAAGTTTACACGTGGAATATGAAATGGAATAAATTTATTTATTTAAATGAGAGTACATACGGAATATGAAATGGAATAAATTTATTTAATTAAATGAGAGTACATACGGAATATGAAATGGAATAAATTTATTTAATTAAATGAGAGTACATAGGGAATATGAAATGGAATAAATTTATTTATTTAAATGAAAGTACATACGGATTATGAAATGGAATAAATTTATTTAATTAAATGAGTGTACATACGGAATATGAAATGGAATAAATTTATTTAAATGAGAGTACATGCGGAATATGAAATGGAATAAATTTATACCATGACGATTGGTATTCACTTTGGCAAATCATTATTAATAAATAAAATTAAAAAAATATGCACTATCTTCACCCACTTTATAAATATACATTGATATGCTTTCATGTTCAAAGGAATATATGAATAGTAAAAAATAATTTCAAGTATAGACAAATGATAAAAATAAGAACATAATAATGGAAGAATAGACAAATTATAAACATAAACAAAAATTGATTAAAGTGGGTAAGTAATTAATTTATATTAGAAATTAAAAAATAAATCGTTTTTATTATTAATATGAAAATAAATTCAGGAGATAGCTATTTAAAAAAAAAAGATTTTTGCTTTCTAAACATGTAGATATCAATGTATATTATTTAAATTAATTTATTCAATTTTATATTCCTTCTGTACACCCGGCAACAAACAATTCGTCTCAGTATTTAAATGTAATATTAAGCGCTGTATTTTTTACTCGATGTTGAATTAGCGCCATCTGTGAGCGCGTATTACGTTTCCTTTAGCCTTGAGTACATTTAGTGACTTAAAAATAATACAGATTTATAAGCAAGTGCGTATCTATACATAATACACAATCACTATAAATATCTCTTTTATAATAAATACTAAAAATGTTTTAAAAATAAAATGGTTAAATAAAAAGTAAATTATAATTTATTTTTTTTCAATTTTGATCATTTAGTTATAAATAATTTTTACAAAAGAGTAGTATTACAAATTTTATGTAGTAACTATTATAATATGAGTCCCGGAGTTGCAAAACCCGCTCTTGAAATTTTTGCCGGTTTCGGTGCATTCACAAAAAGTGTTTTCGCTAAATATCCAAAGAATAATGTATTATTCTTTTCATTTACCGAAGAAAGCAATCACTTTGTGGCTTGACATTATAATTTAAAAGAAAGAATTTTTTTGTTTCAAGTAACTTTATTTTATTTATGCATTATCGACAGGTTTCGGTTGAACTCAACCTTCATCGGGAACATACACATGTAAACTAAATTAGCATACAGAGATATATCATAATGAAGACAATGAAAGTGGGGGAAAGAGATAGAATATCAGAGTAGAACAGGACAGAGCATCAGAGATATGTTAATTTAGTTTATATGTGTAGGTTCCTGATGAAGGTTGAGTTTAACCGAAACCGGTCGATAATGCATAAATATAAATAAAATAAAGTGGCTTAAAACATAAAAAAATTATTTCATAAAAATTATTATTATTTAGATTTTTAGCATTAAAATCTTAATTCTTTTTTTATTCGGTGTTCCAAACAGTTTTGCGCTACAATCTCCACGTTTCCATAATTTCCAGAGCGGTATTTGCAACTCCACGACTTAGATTATCTCAGTAATTAATTATTATACGTGTATTAATAAATAAATAATGCCAGTTGGTACTGTAATAATTGAATGGTACAAATATATAAATAAATTATTTATTTTTAAATAGGTGGAAGATAAATAAAAATAACGGAGATATCCGTTGCAGATGATTATTTTTAATTTTTTGAATAAATGTATGAGGTATGTAAATAAAGTAATGAGATTGATTTTTAAAAATTCTTTATTAACCCTTTAGGTGCCACCGAACGATATATCGTTCCGATAAATTATTGTACTTGAGTGCCACAGAACGATATATAGCTCGAGCCATAAAATTCGTCACGCGTTACCCACGGTTCTAAAGTTACATCACATTATTGAAAACATGCGTCTAAAAATAAAAGTAATCAAAATAAAAAAAATATATATTCACGGATTATCGACACTTCTCCATCATTTAAAAAAAATACATAATAATAATAATATTCGGATGATTTTTATAGCGCCGTTTTTGTGAAAAATCACCTCAAGGGCGCTTTACAAATCTTACTTCCTATTCTTACATTATTCCTATATTAAATCTATGACATTTTTTTTTTTGGACACTATCATTATACATTATTTATAGACCATATAAAGGATGCAGTTAAATTATCAAAACTAAATACGGCTTGGTCTAAGTTTTCATACATGCTTAATTGAAAAAAAAAAGAAGCTAACTGTATTTATTCCCTACGATATATTGCAAGACGCTAATACGAATGATAGGAGTAATGTGAAGTTGGGCGGCGGGTGAGGACGGGGGCCGGGGGTACTGATCCTATCTTCCAATCTTCTTTGTCTTTGTTGGTGACTCCCCTGGGCTGCGTGACGGGACGCTCGGTGTTGGTTTGCCCATACGCCAGGTGGCGCTCGGCGGCCGGCTTCAGGATCTGGAAAGACCACATCAGCGTGTCGTCTATTTCTCGCCCCAGCCGGTGGTATCCTTGTGGGGGGCGGACCACAGCAGGCCGCGGAGCAGCCTTCTCGGGCACGTCCGTGGGCCGCATGATGCACCGGATCTGCTCCGTGAACTGGAGGTCAGAACTCAGGTCGCTGTGACAGCAGAAGATCTTCTCGTCAAATGTTTTTATTTCCTATTGCGCCTTTCTCGGTAGCCACGAAATCTAATTTTGAGGATTGCAGTTGTGGTACAGTGTTCAAGGTTATACAGCGATATCTTTGCAGCTTATTAAACGCTCCAAAATAGCACATTCACCATTAAGTTTGAGTTGTTTAGCTCGTATACGATATTGTTTACAATCACCACAGTTCAAAGAATAACATTATAAATCATTCACTTTGGGACACTTTTAACAAGCAAAAAGGTCTTTTAATAAGCACATGTGTCGAACGCTTCGACCGACCGATGCTTTTGGGTTAGTTTAGAACAACGTGACAGATTTGAAGTTAAAATATTTGGGTTTTATTTGATTTTTTATTATAAACTTGATTTAAGCCCGAAACGGCCACACTAAAATTATATGATTTTTATAAATGTAACCTATAAATTATTGCGGTTATTTTACGCTACTTTAACACCGGAAAAATTAAGAACTAAGCATTATTTCCCAGATAAACTGGAGCGCTTATAAAAAGCTGCCGGCTGCTGCGAGAGCGCCAAAATTATATTAATTATATATATATCGTCGCCTCAATGCAACAATGAAGAATTTTAAAGTTTTTTTTTACTAAAACACTGAAAGGTTTCTTCATATTCTGCTTTAGTTCATTTATTTGTGCTAGAACTCATTCACACCTAAAATTCCCCATATCTCAGAACATCTTTTTTCAAGATGTCCCACTGTTGCTTTCGGGCGACGATATGTACTTTTAAATATGCTTTATTTTCCGAGGTAACTTAGACAATGCACATTACAACTGAAAACCGGTGTAATTTCAAGACGGTATGTTCTTTTTACATTCATTCCGCACAAGAGACTCAACTGCTCCCAACCGTCTGGAGCCAGTGAGACTATGTCATCCCCAATTGGAGAATGTTGTGAGGCTGAAGGTATCGGGGATGGGAAGGAGAAGGGGAGGAGGAAGATGGCGAAATGTAAGTATTAACAAATGAACTTTCAACGAGTAATTTAAAACCACAAGAATGAACTCCAGTTCAAACTTAAATACTAGTTTTTTTTTTCTAAATTCAGTTTTCATAGCTAAAATATTTTTCAATGCTTGCCAAAACGCTCCAATTCTATGGCCGATCGATTTTGATCAGTTTTAAGGTTAGAATATCAAATGTCAAAATAAGGATGAGCTATACGGTACATAATTTTAAATTCTATTCATAGTAAACCATAACTAAACATAAGTAATAAAATCATGTACCTTTTTATAAACTTTAACTTAACGAATAATAATAGTATTGAGCATTAAAATGATCATAATATCAGTATTGATAATTGGATTGCTCATGAATACTCTAATTTCATTTATGAATAAAACTTTTTTTTATATTGAACAACAATTATACAGCGTAAAGTCATCGAAATTATTGACATGATGGGGTCATTGGGGTTCAGTAGAAACAGGTAACTTCGTCGAGTGCCAAGTATTTTATTAATTCACAATGTAAAATATATTCTTAACTGGTAGGTATTGTGGGTGTCACTTAATTACACGAACTGTTTTTTACGGGTAATCTGCACACGGTCCAGTGGGGAGATTACCAGTCGTCTCGATGTTGGTGTTGGAAGCCTCAGAGAGCAGGTGGTACCTCCGGTAGGGGGAGGTTTTGGTGCTGGGCGGACACGCGTTTCGGCTTTCACTTGACGACCGGTTTCAGACGGTTCAAGAGGATGATCAGCAGGATGCCAGAGGCACTCGACTACTGTCCGGTGGTGATTCCTGCGGTGGTGGATATGTGCCTTGATGGGATCACAGCGTTGGAGGGCAGGAGGCGAAGGGCACTCGACTGCACTCGAACGGTGGGCGTTGGGGTTCGGCGGTTCCTGCCGAGTTTTCTCGCAGCGTCTCAGGCTGGGGATGCAAGTGGCCTGCTTGCTTTGTAGGAGACGGGAGTCTCGACTACGACCACTGGCCGGACGGTCTCTACTGACTCGTCTCTGTCCACTACTGATCTTGCTTCGGCCAAAGTCCCCCTTTTTAATCCCATCCGAACTATTCTTCGGGTTCCTTCGTGAACTACGAACTGTGGCTCGGTGGCTTTTAATTAGTTCGCTGTTAATCCCTTTAACTGCCTTTTTCTGGCGACTGCGAAATTCCCGGGATTTAAAGCCGGGCGTTTGTAAATTACCCTCAGGTAGACGGACCTCGGGTACCGTGTTAGGGATTAGCATAAATCGGTGTTTCCCGCACTTATGGCTTGTATCAATCCACCCCGGTTTCTTGCGGTGAAACAGCGCTGCTTTTAATTTCCACCCCGGCTTCTTGATGTCTTTATAGAGTTCCTCGCTGGAACTTGGTGTTGTGTACTGTCGTATTTCCAATTTCTCTGATTTGCAGGATTCGATCGGCAATATCTCCGTCTGCTGTTTGTCGCTGGTTTCCATTATGATGCTGCTAGGTATTATTGTTTGCGGTACATCATCCATTTTCACTTCTGCCGAGTGTACTATTTGGTATACCTCGGTAGGTCTCACTTCCATAGGGGACGCATCTTCTGCGTACTTGTTTTCAATGACGTCATGGGCCGGCGTCGCTACAGGCGAAGTTGATTGAGGCTCTATTTCTGATAATTCACTTTGGATAGGTGAATCTAACTCCGGTGAAGCGCCAACATTAGGAAATATGGCAGAGTCCTCGTTATTGGCTGTCTCTGCCGCCGTGTTTATCTCCAGTTGACAAGGCGGTGAGGCAGTTTCTTCTTCTTCTATGATTTGTGGTGTTGCCTCTGCGGTATGCAGAAATTTTTCTAACGGAAAATTGCACCACCAATTAACTATCTCCCGGAACCTTTTCCAATCAAGTGGTCCTTTGCTTTCGATTATTTGACCCCACGCCATAGAAAATGCTAAATTCACGCCACGAAATTGACTTATCGCTATGTCACACTTCTCGCCTTCTGGAACTTTCCATGTTTCGAAATATATCTCGCACTTATTTGAAAATATTTTCCAATCGTCAATATCTTGTCTCGCGAATTCCGCTGTTAGTGGTGGTCTGATATATTCGCTTGATGAGGGCGCCACAAGGTTTTCAGCCGAACCTTGAAACGGCCTGTAATTATAATCGTTCAGGCGTGATGGTGAGTTCGCTTCTTCGTATCGGGGTTCCTTGTAATAGCACGAGCGATGATCGTCTCGATTATCTCCATCATCACACTCGCGATAATACGATCTCTCTCTTGAAGGAGATCTATAATGCTCCTTCTCTCTTGATGAATAATTCTCGCGTCCATATCGTTGTTCATCGTAATAGCGCGAGCGAAGATCGTCCCTGTCAGATGGTTCTCGATAATCTCCATCCTCATACTCGCGATAATATGATCTCTCTCTTGAAGGAGATCCATAATATTCTTTCTTTCTTGAAGTATCATTCCCGCGTCTGTATCGTGGCTCATCGTACTCACGATGATATGACCGCTTTCTTGAAGGGGATCCATAATATTCCTTCTCTCCCGACGTATAATCTCCGCGTGCTGGCGACCTCCATTTATCATCATCCCTGCTGGAGCGTTGGTTTGTGCTTGACGGTGAGCGGCGGCGTGAACTATGACTAGACCTGACATGCGGTTTAGCATCGTTATTGTTGTTGGAGAAATAGCTCTGCCAGAGACGGCTGGTTTTAGTCCTCGGCGGAGACCACGCGTCGAAATATCGGTCTATTTTTCTTCTGGGCGAGACGCGCTTAGGCGACGTGTAATCTTTCCTCGCTCTAGAACGCTGGCTTTTGGGGGCGACATGGTCCGTATGTCGGCTGCTTTGTTTACCTGAGGCCGAGGGTTTGTTTCGGCTCTTGTAAACGGTACGGCTCGAGTCACTTTCACTTTTACGCGGCATTTTTATGACCAATGAAATTTAAATTTTGAGATTGAAATTACACTGCACTTTTGAATTTACTGAACCCGATCTCAGGGTGTGGGTACGAATTCAAATCTGTCCCATAGGGCAGTTTTTTCAAACACGAAATGAATCCACGTTGGCGCCAATTGACATGATGGGGTCATTGGGGTTCAGTAGAAACAGGTAACTTCGTCGAGTGCCAAGTATTTTATTAATTCACAATGTAAAATATATTCTTAACTGGTAGGTATTGTGGGTGTCACTTAATTACACGAACTGTTTTTACGGGTAATCTGCACACGGTCCAGTGGGGAGATTACCAGTCGTCTCGATGTTCAGGTGGTACTTCCGGTAGGGGGAGGTTTTGGGGCTGGGCGGACACGCGTTTCGGCTTTCACTTGACGACCGGTTTCAGACGGTTCAAGAGGATGATCAGCAGGATGCCAGCGGCGCTCGACTGCTGTCCGGTGGTGATTCCTGCGGTGGTGGATATGTGCCTTGATGGGATCACAGCGTTGGAGGGCAGGAGGCGAAGGGCACTCGACTGCACTCGAACGGTGGGCGCTGGGGTTCGGCGGTTCCTGCCGAGTTTTCTCGCAGCGTCTCAGGCTGGGGATGCAAGTGGCCTGCTTGCTTTGTAGGAGACGGGAGTCTCGACTACGACCACTGGCCGGACGGTCTCTACTGACTCGTCTCTGTCCACTACTGACCTTGCTTCGGCCAAAGTCCCCCTTTTTAATCCCATCCGAACTATTCTTCGGGTTCCTTCGCGAACTACGAACTGTGGCTCGGTGGCTTTTAATTAGTTCGCTGTTAATCCCTTTAACTGCCTTTTTCTGGCGACTGCGAAATTCCCGGGATTTAAAGCCGGGCGTTTGATAATTACCCTCAGGTAGACGGACCTCGGGTACCGTATTAGGGATTAGCATAAATCGGTGTTTCCCGCACTTATAGCTTGTATCATTATGTTTAAATTTCGCAAAAACTAAAAAAATACATGTTTAAAATACAAAACAAAAACGAAAAACAAAAATGTCCATACTAATCCAAAAACAAAATGCCCACGTGATGTCAGATGTTCCAAATGCAATGGTACCAACATAACAAGGTGTTTTCATGAGATGATTTTATTCCCTTTTAAATAACGATTTATTAATTCTACGTATAATAATATATAATAAAAGTTATATATTCAGAATCGGCGTTTGCTGATCTGTATTAATATATATTTTTAAAGCCAATATATTTTTCACTGGAGTTCCTTATTGAGACGTTTTGATAAATACACTTAAATTGAGAAAAAAAACGATGTAGTTTTCCTTGAATGGGGACGGCAGAAAAATGTATTTCAAAGGGGGGCGGTGAATCAAACAAGTTTGGGAAAATCTGATTAAATGGAATGCGTATTGTCCCCGTACAATGTATAATTCTGTGATAAATCTATCATATACTAATTGCGATAGGTTATAATCTACTTTTAACATAATCCGGGTAATGCAAAGCAATTTCCAAACAATAAAAATAGCAAGTTAAGTAATATATGGGGGTAAGTCAACCACAAACACCGTGTGTGGTGCAATGAATCAGGGAATGAGGTGACAGAATTTAGATAGGCACTGATACGTACATACGTACATTACTATATGCTTACGTCACTAGCTCGCCGGTTAGTACCTACCTAAAGTAATTAACAGAAAAATTTGAAATTTACTGCGTAGAATTTTTTAGCTTTTTTCGGTAATTTTAAAAATCTGTTCGCCAGTCCTAAATTCGAACAAAAAAAAAACGTTTAAATAAATACCAACTCTTCATTTGCCAATAACCTTATAAATATAATATCATATCAATGACAAATAGGATTTAAATAGTAACTGCAATATCATGCAATGTGCAGTGTTTTCTAATATTGTGTCCTGTGCGTGCAAAATCAAACTTTATAATATAGCTGTTGGCATGACTTGCCAGGTAAGTATGTTTCTGTATCTGTTCGTGCATAATAAGATAAACACTAGCAATTAATATTTGTACAGCGCCCTTGAGGTGATTTTTCATAAAAACGGCGCTACACAAAAATCATCCGATTATTATTATTATTATTACTATTTCTGGGCATTAATTTTAGCTTGTTGATCAGTTCCAGAGCAGGTACAAGGAAGGCCAGGGTCTTTCCAGAGCCAGTTTGAGCAGCGCCCACCAGATCCCTTCCCTCCAACAGCGCGGAAATGGACCTGGCCTGGATCTCCGTCATGGTGGTGAAGACCATGTCCTTGATGCCCATCACAGTTGAGTCGCATACCTTCCCTTCTAGGACTGAGAACTTTGTGTCAGATAAGATTTCAATTCCAACGCTGGATCAGGGCACTGAAATGTAAATACATATATTTTTTTTAATTATGATTTTAATCTGCGAATTTAATTTTCTTTATTTTATTTATCTAACATCTAATACATGGATATTTCTACAGACTGATATTCAGAAATACAAACAAAAAGTTTGCTTTGCAAAGCAATAAATAAAAAAAAATCGCCTTTCCATCCAATATATTCCTAAAGCGTTAAATAGTAATAAAAAATCGCCTTTTCATGAAATTATATTCCTTGCAAAACGTTAAATAATAATAAAAAAATCGCCTTTCCATGCAATAATATTCCTTGCAAAGCGTTAAATAGTAATAAAAAATCGCCTTTTCATGGAATTATATTCCTTGCAAAACGTTAAATAATAATTAAAAAAATCGCCTTTCCATCCAATAATATTCCTCGCAAAGCGTTAAATAGTAATAAAAAATCGCCTTTTCATGAAATTATATTCCTTGCAAAACGTTAAATAATAATAAAAAAATCGCCTTTCCATCCAATAATATTCCTTGCAAAGCGTTAAATAGTAATAAAAAATCGCCTCTTCATCCAATAATATTCCTTGCAAAGTATAAAATAATAAAAAAAATCGTCTTTTCATGCAATTATATTCCTTGCAAAGCGTTAAATAATAAAAAAAATCTGCTTTCCGTTAAATTATATCCTTGCAAAGCGTTAAATCATAGAAAAGTTTAAAGATAAAATCATCTTAGAATATAAAGTAGGACTGATTTCTAAACACTGTTTGGTTAAAAACATATGCACTTGGATCATTGTGTATTTTTAAACTTGATTTTCCTATGTTGAAAAATTCTTATTTTTCTATCTTACTGTTGCCGTGTAAAATGTTTTAAACAATCGCAGCGCCCTCAATTTTTGTCTACTATTAAACGCCAGACTAGAAATGTTAATAAATTTTAGAATGGATATTCCTAGAGAATGCATAGACTACGATTATCTACTTTATTCATTAAATTTAGTACAATAATCTGAACGTAGAATTATTTGCGATTTAACATGTTTGTTTAAGATAGTTAATTCAATGTTTTATACCCCTGAACTGCTATATTTGATTGCTTTTCATGTACCTGCTAGGACAAGACAATACCTATCATTTTATTGTGATAATTCAACTTCAGCGTCGCAATATTATTCCCCTATGCGACGGATTTAACACCTGGGGAACAAATGCTTCGATGTTGTTGACATATTTGGCACCTTAATTTTACAGTATAAACATGCATTAGTACGGTTTTTTCATCGAGTTATAGTTAGGTTATTTGAAACTATTTAACTCTGGATAAAACCGTCAAATAATGTTCTTATTTTATTTTTATATTATCTATTATAATATATATCGACCTTTTCAATGCTATTTGTAAAATCCATGTAAAAGCCTGTAATGGGCGTAAATAAATAAATATTGCTTTTCAAATTAGACAAGGAGGAGACTTGTAGTAGCTGTGAATATATTTAGTAATAATAATTCTTGAGAATGAATGTCGCCAATTTGAATAGATGTGTTAGAATCAACCACAATCTGCCTACTCATTTTCTAAATGGAATGAACCCAAAAAAATTCGGCGCCAATATCATTTTGATTTAATTTCGCGCACTTGTCTATATCGATTTATTTAACTATCGAAACAGGTTTCATATATTTTTGGGAAAACTGATTTTGCTTGGTTGATAAATATTAAATGTGAACAAATAATAATTATCGACTAAAATTAGCGGATTGGCGCCAAATCTGTTTATGGATATCTACCACTACATTCTTGAGTAGGTACCTACTTTTTAGTTAGTACCCACCTATATACGAGGTGTGTTCAAAAGAAAAGGTGAATTTTGAATTTTCGCGGGCTGTGTACATTCGATTATCGATTTTGTTTTTGTTATGTTGGTACACATATGTTTATCATATGTTAGCATTGTCAGCCATTTTGGATTGGTGGTTTGTTTTTGACAACTGGAAAGGTTAGTCACGTTTTTGTGTGTTAATTTTTTACCTTTGAAAAAAATGGATCAAAGAATATGTATTAAATTTTGCGTTAAAAATAGAATAAAGTGCTCCAATGCACTTAAAATGTTGACTGGCATTCGTCGAGTATACTTTGTCTCAAAAAAAGTATTTATAAGTGGTACAAGCGCTTTACAGAAGACCGAGAAGATGTTAATGACGATGAGCGTCCTGAAGTTGCAACCACGTCAACAAACGAAGAAAACATCGAAACAGTGAAGAAAATGGTTTTGGAAAATCGTCGAATCACATGAAACGTGTGGCAGTGAAGTTTGTTCCGAAATGGCTAAATTTTGATCAAAAACAACGTCGCATTAGTATCGCTCAGGAGTTGTTGAATGACGTCAACGACGATCCAGATTTTCTCAAAAGGGTCATAACTGGTGATGAAACGTGTGTATATGGTTATGACGTCGAAACCAAGGCCCAATCATCCCAATGGAAGCGGCCAGAAGAGCCAAGACCGAAAAAAGTACGCCAAGTTCGATCAAATGTGAAGGTTTTGCTCACTGTTTTCTTCAATTACAATGGCGTGGTGCATCACGAGTTCTTGCCAACAGCAATACGGCTCAAACGATCGGAATTGTGGACAAACAAATCATGGATTTTGCATCACGATAATTCACCAGCTCACACATCAATGCTTGTTCGTGATTACTTGGCCAAACGCAACACCGTAATCATTCCTCAACTACCGTATTCATCAGATTTGGCTCCCTGCGACTTTTTCCTATTCCCGAAACTGAAGAGACCAATGAAAGGAAAGCGTTTTGCAACAATTGATGAGATAAAGTCAGAATCGAAGAACGAGCTGATGGCCATACCGAAAAGCGCATTCCAGAAGTTCTTCGAGGATTGCAAGAAGCGCTGGCATAAGTGCATTACATTTAAGTGAGGGGGATTACTTTGAAGGGGAGGAAACGGATATTGATGAATAAATAAATATTTTTGGAAAAAATTTGAAAATTAGTATGAAAAATAAACCCGCCATATTGTATAGATCCCATAGATCTACCGCTCTGGTTAGCCACAGATTACATATTCAAAAGAAGAAGGTTTGTTTTGTAAGAATATTTTCAAAATGAAAAACACTAGTCGGTACCTACTTAAGAACTTTATTATTTAGATATATTTTGAAAAAAATAAATATATGGAATGAAATAAAATTTTCAAATTAATGTTTTTTTATTTAAAGATTAGTAATAGTCAACACAAGGCATTACTTTCGCTGTGAAATCAATTATGGCACCCAAACGACAAACGAATTCACAACTTCATAATTTTATTTAAAAAAAAAAAATCCTAGTAAAGAAAACACATAAGTTGGTTTCAAATAAATGCCTACTCTTCTTTAGCCACTACCCTTCTAATAAATGTAATATCAATGACTAATAAGAATAATATAGTAACTGCAATATCATGTAATGTACGGTGCTTTCCGATATTGTGTCCTGTGTGTGCAAAATCATATTTTCCCAAGCTAAAACTTTATAATATAATGTGTTAATCTGTAGTGACCTGCCAGCTGCAGGTAAGTAAGTATGTTTCTGTATATGTTTGTACATAACAAGATAAACCCTGGCAAGTATTATTTGTACAGCGCCCTCGAGGTGATTTTTCACTAAAACGGCAAATACAAATTATTCATTTTTTATTTACAAAATATTATTATGTATTGTGAATTTTTTTATAGAAAGGGTATCTGATATTTAAAGGAAAAACTCTCGAGCTGTGTGTTTTGGCATCATGAAATATGCACACCTTTTCTGACTGACAAATTGTTCTTTTCAATAGTTCGTAATGTCTTTGCCATCATGAAGCTTTAAATTATTTCTGAAACATGTTTCATATATTTGAACTGTTTTCAAGACAATAAGAATTTGATAAAAGAGTGTCCAAATTCGGGCGGAGCCGGTTAACCAGTAATAAAAAATAAGGAAAATGAAAAGCTAAAGTTTTTGGAAAGTAACCTTGTGTATTGATGGTAACAAATATGACGGTCTCCATGGTTGTATAGCTCCTAGATATCTGGTGTACTTACTGTTACGGTGTTACTATTATATTTAAGTCTATCCTCATTGTAACCAACCTGTACTGCTGTTTTATGTATATATCTTTTAAATTTTTATTTCTTAATCTATTTAATACTTACAGATGCTTTGATATTTCTGATATTTACGTAATAGTTATATTTTTGTAATATGAATGTTTTTATATTGTTGATATTTTTAAAAGTATTGATGTTTTTATAATATTAATATTTTTATAATATTGATACTTTTATAATATTGGTACTTTTATAATTTTGATATTTTTTATGATATTGATATTTTTATAATATTATTTAAATCGGTGTTATAAGATTGGACTCTAGTATCTCAATAACAAATCTGTAATGCTTTTACCATTATTTTTTCTCTTTAAGTTTTTTTTTTTCTCAACTTATGTACAGCACAAGATGCATGCGCCTAAATATAATAATTTTGCCCTACATTTGTATGATGATTGTAATTTATTATTGTATTATATTATATTGTTGAAATAAACTCCTGCTGACAAGCTACTTGCAGTGGCTTAGCGGGTATAAGTTCCCACTGTATATAATTAATATTATACAATAAAAAAAAATAAAAAAAATAAAACGAGGTATGATCGTATGATACATGCGAACCCATTCACATAGTGAAACATTACAGGGTTGTTCAAAATGATGTACTCAATTTAGTACCGCTACATTTCATGAATGCGCAAGCAAACGACCGCTAGAGTGCTCGTACCGCCAAGTAGCCATTTTGCGACAGTTTAACTTAATTTCGCACCCTCTAGTACATGCGGTCGGCCCGTGCATTTTCCTTTACAGAAACATCCAGTTTCCTCAAATTCGTAATATCAACGACAAATGCTCGTTCTAGTTGGATGTTTAATGTTGAAATGAAGACGAAAGGTACGCTGCAGTTGCCGACACAGTTTTACAGATTGCACGAATACATTAAATCTTGTGCTGCATAGTAACTATTTTACTCACATCTGATGTGAAATAGCTGCGATCGTTTGCGCAATTATGAGTGATCTAGTGCTGGGATTCGAACCTTTTGGACCTTCTCATCGCTTTGCAGATCATTCACACATACAGCGGGACGAAGTTGAGTCCGTCATTTTGAATAACCCTATTTTATAGCGTGTTGTAAATTTTGGTTCATATAAACAAATAAAATAGAAAACACGGTTTGCACAAAAAGAATAAAGACTGTCGTCTTAATCTTTAATCCCATGAAAAATGACACATGTCACAAATGATCTTCATTCTCCGTACTACAATCTGTATTCGCTAACCCCCATTCCCGTCCGAATAATCTATCCTGTCAAATCCTTCCATATTCGGACGTATAAAACGAATAGGTTTTTAAGTGTCACTTGTTGTTTGGGCTGCAGTAAACAGGGTGGGCGGGTGTAGGGTGTAGGCGGGCCGCCCACCGCCGTAGAACCGCCCAAGCCTTATAAGGGGGGCCCGATGGCCGATATCCGCCGTTTCCTCACCGGTTATCTGCGCTGAGGAGGCTGTGAACTGAAAGCGGCGAGCTGCTACAGATCAGATGATGTCACTGTCGGTGCTGTGTAAGGTGGACTTGATTATGACGATATTTGATTTAATATCGAATATTTTATTTTCTAGAACGTACTAATGCTTTCGGTCGACTTTACCAATCAATTGACACTTAGCGAAATAATTAGCAAATATGTCATTTTTTACTGATGTCTGTTATACATTAAATAAAATATGATTTTACCTACCTACTTATTGCGAAATCGTGATTTAATTTGCGTGATTTTTGTAGTTATAATTTAAAGTAAATCAAATTTATTAATGTTATTATTTAGTTCTGCGAGTATTTTTGTTTTTATTATTGTGACAGCTGTCTCGGCGTCCTAAGCCATTTTCAAATTGTGGTTAGGCCACGTTGAGACAACTTATTTATATGATTTTTTCCCCTGCACATTTTTTATGATGTTTGAAATGATTTATTAATATTGTCGGTAAAAACCAATTGACTGTGAGGCACTTACCGTTAAAATCTGTTTTTCCCCCTTTAGTGAGAGCAGGTTTGTCTTAATTGTTTTATAATGACGTGAATACAATTTAAGTCAATTGTCTTTTGCCAAACTAAAATGATCACAGAATTTTAAAATAACGGTTTTTTAATTCTACGATTTCAATAAATTAATAAATATGCAAAGATATTTTTTCTAGAGTATTTTAATTGGAAATTCCTGCCGGTCGAAGAAGGAAATTACCCGTACAGCTCCTCCACAAAATGTTATCTCGCCACTATTCTACAGTTCTCTGGCTTTCCCGTCTTGGTATCTTCTTATACGCAGTTACCTAGACCCTTATGGCGTATCCATACAGAGCCAGTATTTAGTAGAGTAGCTAGTGGTAACTAAACGTTTAGTAGAATTTGTAGATACTGTCTACGTATGAACAAAACGCTTTAGTGATAAGTAGTAGTAGCATTTTAGTCGACTGGAATAGAATGTATTATATTTTTATGGGCGAGTGGCCCCTACCACAGCCTGCGCGCGCACCCCTAGTGTAGTGTAGGTAGGGGGCAGCTGTTGTCCACTAGCAGCGTTTGGACACTCACTAATCTACTATCACATTCGAGTTGACGAGTACCTACGGTGCAATCGGAAAGTCGTCAAAGTCGTGCGAGCGGCACATGCATCCTTGTAGTAGGTGGAGGCATCAACTTACACGTTTGTTAGTTACCACTACCTTCTCTAATAAATAATGACTCCGTGCAAACACGCTGTTAAGGGTGGTCCACACCTTCCATCTCGCATTCTCTCCACATCGCCTTTGCAACCAACGATATCCTAGTATTTTCTACCCCAGCCAGATACTGCTGCAAGGATGCAGGCAGGGAAGCATCTGCTGCCAGCCATCAGAAGAATATATAGATTTTTTATAATTTCTTCGAACGATATGTATTCACTTTGTGGCGTCATTATTAATTAATTAATTTAAAAAAATATACTTCGTTTACACCAATTTATAAATATACATAAATATCTACATGTTTCGACAGCAATGCTGTCATCGTCATGAATATATGAATTCTAAAAAATAATAAGTATAGACAAATTTATTTTAGCATTTGTTTATTTTTTGATTAGTTTTAGATATAAAGTAACATAATGCAAATAAAATATTCTAGACCAATTAAGTTCCATTAAATGAAAACAATCTACAAAAAATATATATGTATTATTAAACATTAGATATAAATATAACTACACTTTTCCCATTATTTATAATCAAGTCGGTTATCATAATTGCAACATAGAACAATTTTGTTGTATATGCATAATACATATACTATTAAATAGAATACACATATGGTAAGTATAAATGTCAAATAATGTTTAATATATTAATTCAGTGAGTTTGATTATTATAGACGAAAAATGTATGTACTCGTAGGTACAATGCAAATTTAATCCCTCTCGAGATGTATGACATATAAATTATTGAAAGTAATTTCTTTATTCAATGTTAAAATATAAAGATTACAGCATAATTTTGTGTAATACAGAAAGATATTAACTGCTAAAAGAAACGAAAAGAAAAAGTTTTGAATTCGCAAAACCCTCCGAGCGGAAACTGAACATCGTTTGAAAAGAAAATATGTTAATACGGAAAGAGAGAGGGAGTGCGCTAATATACCATAAATAAAATACGACATATTTAGAATAGAGTAAATATCTCAAGTCTAACTGTTGAGTAGTATTTAAAGCTGTAATATTTTTCATAGCTAGAACACGTTAAATAACAGAACCACGCGTGTTATCTATATTTTTTGAAGCATACTTTGCAATTTTTTTTCTATTGAGGGAATTTTATATAATTACTTTTTCAGAGATTATTTAAAAAAATAACATGTTTTTAAGTCCATAAAAACTTGAAAGTTTTCAAGAGAAGTTACGTACATAGAAATTATCAATGGTGCTGTTTTGTAGATATTTTCCTCAGAGGTTATTCGAACAATGGGAGAACCATCACTTTTCCTCATAAATATGTTACAGTTATTTTGTCCACGGATGATGATGGGACTTTCTTCATTAGTAGCTTGTTAGAAGGTGTTTGGTGGTTGTTGAGGAATATGCGGTTTGCTACCTCTGGAAGGCCGATGTCTGCTGAAGTCAAGGTTCGAATAATCATACATATTAGATCGGTTCTTGGTCGAACAGCCCAAATCGCCGGGTTCCCAACAGGAGTCGTGGGTGCAATCCTCTGCTAGCTCTCCAAGTCTTCTCTCATTGAACAATGACTTTTAAAAAAATGTGCTTCAAATTTTTAGTGTGGCTTATCAAATCTTACATTCAATTCAATTTCGACGTAGATGTAGAGATTTAGCGAAGACTGGTGTACTCGTATAGTGAGACCAAATATAACATGTTTAATTATTATATTTGGTCTCATTTTATTATAATTTTATAAAGACGGACCATTGCTCAATTGCACAAAATATACAACACGAAATTAGATAAATAAAAGCTGTAGAAAAATAACAGCACATACATAAATAATACAGTAATGAAGCAATGACAAAAATAGAACAAAAATATAAATTTGAGAGAACATTCTCGTCAAAGTCTGAACAAAGTTTTGGTTGAGTCCATGATTTTAGACATACTAAATGCTATTCTTCGAAGTTTATTTTCGTATAGCCTGACAAAAATCATTTAGACTGGTACCAAAATTTTCAAGGCCCTGGATTGAGTTGAAAAGTCTCAACATTCTGGACAGTGGAGAATGGTACCCATAATACAATGAATTATTCAATTTTTAATTTTTATTTATTTTATTGAAGTTTAAAAACCTCATTGTAATATTTAATCATTGAAGAAGATAATATTAACGTAACCTAAATGAAACATGAAACTGAAAAAAACGACAGAAAATAAAAATACATCAGTTGCATCTAGGACTCAAACCCACGACCTCTGTTTTTCCGGGACAACCGTTTTACCAACTTAGCTAATAAGACCAGTTCAATTTATGTCATCTTCATCGATATCATATTTAATCCCCTATTATTGGCAGCTATCTTTATGATCATAAATGATGTTAATATTAGATTCTTCAATGAATTCTTTTTTAAATGCAAATGAAATCAAAGTCTTTCCTGCGCTTTGTGAATGAAGAAATGTTTTTGATTTTGTTAAATTTCATCATAAGAGTAATCGCCTCTTTCTCGCCCTAATCTCCATGCAATTCTAATGTTCCGCTTATTATAATTATAGTAGGAGAAATTCAAATATTGTCAGATCTTTCATAACCTGGAAATGTTTTGGCAATACTTCAATATTTTCATTCTGGGATGGAGTCGAGTCAGCCGATGATTCTTCGATTGAAACTTCAAGCTGATATTTTCAGTATATTTCGAAAAAATGAGAAAATTGATCATTAAAAACTGACGCAAAATCAATTCCAAATCTGCTTACTAGGGTCCATTGCCTCAATTTGATCGAAAATTTGCTTAGCTTAATAGAGGTTTGATGTTAAACATAATTAAGCCAGAAAATAATAACACAACTATTGATTTTCATAGCTAACATTTGAATAATATGTTGTCCTTGGAGCCCATTAAGGGGCTGAGTATTAAAAAGTTGTTGAACTTCTGAGCGGCAAATGAACGAGCTCTATTATTTTCCATTCTCCACTTTTTTTACGTTGAATTTAATAAGCTCTAAAAGGATTTGGCAATCAGGAGGGATATTGGTAAAAAAATTATGAATCTTAAAACGTTTCGCTTTTGTGATGTTGCCTCGTGTTCGTAGTTATTGCATAAATGTGGTACTTTTTACTTTATGTGCGTAACTATCTTAACCAACTGGGTACCTACCCATTTCACCTCACGGACTGTCACTGGAGTGGCAGCGGGCAATGGCTTGAAAAACGACGTAATTCAAATGCCTAGAAAGTACCAGAAACCATTCGTTGCAATCGTAAATACCAGCGAATCTCATTTGGAAGTGTCCGCAATATTTGGCAACTAAACAATTTTGTACCCACTAGAAAATCAACAGGAAAAGTAAATCATAGTTATTTGTAGATCCAAATATAAATAAAAATAATTAAATAGTTTTTGAAGTCGATTTAGCTGAAAAATTAGCTTAATTTGACGAATTCATAATAATAATAATATTTTGATGATTTGTATAGGGCGGTTTTTGTGAAAAATCACTTCAAGTGCGCTGTTTAAATATTTTTTTCAACTAACTACTATTAGTCTATTATTACTACTGTATATTATGGCTGACAAATTGCAATCACCGGTTCATCGATCTGTAATACTACACTAATAATAATAATAATAATACTTGGACGATTTATATAGCGCCGTTTTTGTGAAAAATCACCTCAAAGGCGCTGTGCAAATACTACTTGCTAGGGTTAATCTTATTATGTACATATACAGAAAACATACTTACCTGGTAGGGCACTCCAGATTAAAACTTAATTAAATTACAATGTTTCGGGCTGAGATGGAAAGACTTGACTAATGATGGCTGCACGCACAGGACACATATATTAGAAAACACTGCACATTGCATGACATTGAAGTTACTGTTTAAATCCTATTTGTCATTGGTATTATATACATTAGAAGGTTATTGACAAAAGAATACTACACTATATGTACAGTGCAATTGACCCACGAATATGAGATGCCGCGTTAAAATATACATGTTATTATTTTTATGTATAGGCAAATAATATTATGCAGTACCGTACTTACCTGGCAGGTCACTTGAGAATTGAGAATTTCGCTAATAAACACTGTTTATTAGCGAAATTTATGTACGATTCTGCACGCAGGGACATAATATTGGAAAACACGTACGAGTATTATTGGAAATATCATTTAATCCTGGCATTTATTTAAATAATTATTTATGATCTTGATAGCAATTTTAGGAAGCAAAATCATACTTTATGATGGATGGTACAGTAGAGGGATTTGATTAGAATTAATCAAAGATAATTATTTGATATGATTTCTAAACATATCGTCGATCGAGTACTTAATTGTTTTAAAAGCAGATTTTAGTCAATCGGCTTTCTCAACTTCTTGGATAGTCAGGTGTATATTTTTTAACTATCTTTTTCTATTATTATAAACCAAAAATACATAATAACATACACTGTTTAGTAAGTTTTAAAGTAAGTGTAAGAAAATAACTATAGAATAATTATACATATATTTAAAAAATAAAGATTTGGTATAAACCACCTCATTAGGCTGAGCCTGTTCCGAGATAGTAGAAATTAAAATAATTTGAATATCCTAAATTATAAGGAGATGAGATAAAAAAAAAAGAAATGAGGAAAAAGATGAAAAATATAGCGTGAAGTTTGTTGTTATTTTGTAGAAAAATTGAGAAATAAGAAAAGGGTGAAAAATATGTGAGTGTAGTTTGTTGTTATATTGTAGAAGTTCTTAGTATCTGGTCACAGTAGTGATTCCTTTGTTGGCTATCAATGTGTGAATTTTAGATTTTCATTTTTTACCAGGTAAATGTCGTTGATGTCTTTTTCAATTAAATTAAAACATTTTGGTATTGGTCCGTACGTGGTATTTATCTTCGGAGTGATGTGTTGATGGCTGTCTTGTATCTTGTATCTACATCTGTATTCTTACTTTAGTCAAAATCATAAAAATGAAAAATTTATACAAAGATAATATATAATACCCTGATTTTTCAAAATCCTGTGCTAATAGAGTAAACCAGTGCAAATGTGAGTCAATTCAACACGTGGAGGGTGTAATAATTGACGACAAGCTTTGCTAAGAGGCGCATATTGAATTTTTGATGGAGCATATTAAAAAACTACGTATTGTTTTAATATACTGGAGAATGTACTCGATTTATTGCTGTTATTTGCATTTTTAAAATAACTAATTGCATTATTGACTCACCTCCTCTGTTGCAACTCATTCAATTCAACATTCCATACTGTAGACTCAGAAACAATAAATTGCTAACTAACTAACTAACTAACCATCATGCCGTTTCTCCGCAGGGGTAGGCAGGGAGGACGGACCTCCAAACAACTAGATCTTGACATACAGTTCTTGCTTCATTCACATTCATACATTATCTTCTATTATTCCGACTTCTGACATGGCCCGACACAAGTATTTGATTCACTTGATGGTGCCATGTCTTCCTCGGGCGTCCCCGGCTTCTTCTTCCATTCACATTCGCGTCATACATTTCTTTCTTCGTTCGTTCGCTCCACATGCCCATACCATCTAAGCGTCCCTTTCTTAATCTTACTCATTACGCTTAATTCTTTACGAATTTCAATATTTTTCACACGATCATACAAGGTTTTACCACACATTCGTCTCAGAGATCTCATTTCTACGGCATTCAGTTTACTTTCATCCTTCCTCTGCCAGTTCCATGCCTCACTGCCATACATCAGGGTTGGTATCAGCACTCCATTGTGGACTACTAGCTTCGTTACTTTCGACAACCTTTAGTTGTTTTTCCTCAATAAACCCTCTACTAATATATGGGAAATGCAAAGCATACAACAATACACTATGTATGCAGGATTATTGTACTTATATTTTTACGTGTATTGTATATAAAAATGTATTTTGGTAAAATATTAATTAAGTACTCAGCCGTCAATATTTTGAATTTGTAGATTCAAAAGAGTAAAAAAGATTTAAAAAATAAGTTAAAAATAATATGTCCTTTATGCTGATAACACGGATTAAACATTATTTATTAAATAATACCTAGTTATAGGAAACTGAATTACGGATTTTTTATTGTTTTTATTTTTATTTAATCATTACAAACAACAACAAAAACTCACTAATCACAAGTTTGTGTATACTTATCCTAAGTAAGTGCATCTACATTTATATAATAATAAATTATCAACTTTTCTATAGCGCCTTTTAGTGATTAAAATCACACTCAAGGGCGCTTTATATATTTTTAAAGTTTGTAGCCCATTTCAAAAGATATGTTTTTAGATTTTTGTCTCTGAGTAGGATTGTCCCTCACGCAGAGATCAGTCAAGTATGATGGTGCCAGCCTGTTCAGCGCCTTATGCACCATAAGACAAATTTTAAACTGAACTCTTTCTGTGACTCGAAGCCAGTGTAGGCAATCACGTAGAAGAGGAGTGATGTGACAATATTTGGTGGCACCGCATACTAGACGAGCTGCTGTGTTGAACACCCCTTGTAGTCTATTCAAATGTGCATTTGGCAGACTGGGATACAAACCATTGCAGTAGTCCAATCTGAAGACTACAAGAGCATTTACCAGAGTCTTAGCAGAATCTGTTGGGAGACACCTTCCTTTGGATTTTAATTGTTTTAGAAAATTACACTAAACTTTAACGTATTGCCAAGATGAGTAATCATTGAAACAATATTTTGATCCTGGTAAAGGCCAAGAAAACAAACTGATTTTAAGGGAATAATATCCACTCCAGTGAAAATTTTCTTGGACTATTGTCAATTAGCTGCTATCTTCTGATGACCTACAATCTTCCAGTTTTAAAAAGAAAGTAATCATCAGTATAGCTGTGACCAATTAGTCCACGTGAAGAAATGAATGCTTATATCCCCAATCAGTTCAAACATTAGTTTTATTTGTACATGTGCACGTAATTGATTGGTCGCGATGCAATTAATGACAGCCAATCGGTGAAGTATTATACTGATACGGTTAAAATCGATGTATTAATGTGTCTATAAACTGATCACAGTGATAACAAAAACGTATGTAGTAAACGTGGCACGATAACAAAAATTATAATTTTCTTTCAGACTCGCCGCAGTTATTCTATTGATATTACATAATCTTCTCAATGAAATAATAATAATCAGTGGCGTGCATTGCTCCTTGACCGAGGGTAGGCTGTTGCTTTATATGTGTTGATTATCATTAATCATCACACAATAATAATAATATATATCTTAATGTAAAAATTTGTGTACGGTGTCAGGGAACATTTCTCCCTCTTCCTGTGTCAACTGTGGTTAGAGGTGCATACATGTGGAGATAACCTTCTCTACCCAGTGAGCGGGCTGCCTATTGCTACTATAAGGCTTTTATTTATTTTTATTTCTAAGAATAACCATGTTAATAATATTTGGATGATTTGTTTAGCGCCGTTTTTGGGAAAAATCACATCAAGGGCGCTGTACAAATATTGTTTTTCCAATGCTCTATCTTATCACTAACTATAAACAGTCTGTTATTACTACTTATAGCTGACAAATTGCAATCACCGGTTCATCGATCTGTAATACCACACTTTACTCGTATGTACAATGCAATTGACCCATGAATGTGATGCCGCGTTAAAATATACATGTTATTCATTTTATGTACAGGCAGATAATATTATACACGACCAATGGCAATACTTACCTGGCAGGTCACTTGAGATAAACACTGTTTATTAGAGAAATTTATACACGGTTCTGCACGCAGAGAACATAATATTGGAAAACACATGTTATTGGAGATATTATTTAATACTGGTATTTATTTTAATAATAACTTATGTTCTTATTAAAATAAATCATAAAGTATGAATGATAAGGCGCTCGTGGCAAATAGCAACTAAATATTAGAAATTTGACAAGTATAGATAATTTCTTACGGTAGAACGATCATTAAATAAGAATTTTACGAAATTTCTGACTTTTTTTCTGAAATC
Source organism: Halesus radiatus (assembly GCA_022606495.2). Taxonomy (NCBI): domain Eukaryota; kingdom Metazoa; phylum Arthropoda; class Insecta; order Trichoptera; family Limnephilidae; genus Halesus; species Halesus radiatus. Next base: position 17,326 of record JAHDVE020011586.1, on the reverse strand, counting down.
TGGAAAAAGAAACGTAGGCACATATTTTCAGCCTTTATGGACTGTACGCCACTGATAATAATCATAATTACAAATGAATTTTTTTATATCATCGTATTGATCAAAATTGATCTAATGTAAGTTTTACAATTATTCAAATGACGCAGAGAAACTCGGAAAATATAACCTAATTTAAACCTAACCTAAAGTAAAACAGTAAAGTAATTATTATTAATTTATTAATATGAAGCCACAAAATAACTTATCAATTATCGAAATTCTTTCTTGTGCCGATAATCAATCTGATTGATCTGTCAGGGGCCCTGGGGTCGAAAGGTCTTAAATTGTCTAGATCAATTTTCTTTCAAAACGATATGCATCATACTTAGGGATTATCTGTTCAGTGGGCACAATTAATCAATGATTCAGTCGAAGGGACTTATAAAAGTATCTAGTTTCCGGCCATTCGAATTCCTTACCACGTTCCCATTGCTCCCCGCAACATAGTGTGTCCCTGTGTGCACAGATGTGGCCCAACGTGTCAGAATAATGCAGAACGTGTGCACCAGATGTTTCTCGTCACTGTCTTTACGCCATTTTGTCACGGTTCCTCTTCCAAGGAATGACAACATAACTAGCGAACAAGGAATAGTCATATTGATGATGAGGAAAGAGGCAGAGCCACAGAAGGAATGGTTTCATGTAGTTTTATACTTTAATCGTCCGTTTCGTCTAACTTCTTGCAATTCGTCGACTCCTGGTGAATTATCTTTTCACACTGAATCATTTTTTTCCTCATCGATTGTCTACTTCAATGCTATTTAATTTTTCTTACACTATTTCAACGTTTTTTACACTGTTCAACCGAGAGCATGGGCAATAATGAAAGCATGTATTTTTCAATGTAAATATGTATGTATGTTAATTATAGCTCTATAGTTTTAAGCCATGATTGTAAGTCATAGGTATATCAGTATTGCGAATTGACCCACTTGGTCATAAATATATATATATATATTAGTTTTAAGTCACTAGTTATAAGTCTCAGTAGTTAGTTGCTAGCTATAAGTCTTAGTTGTAGTTCATTAATTATAAATCTTTCAACTAACTAACTAACCATCACGCCGTTTCCCCGAAGTGGTAGGCAGAGAGCACGCCAAACAACTCGATCTTGGCATACACTTCTTGCTTCATTCACTTTCATACAACGTATCATACATTCTCTTCTGTTATTCCGACTTCTGACATGGCCCGACTCAAGTATTTGATTCACTTGATCGTGCCATGTCTTCCTTGTACGTCCCCGGCTTCTTCTTCCATACACATTCGCGTCATATATTCTCCTTACACTCCTCTCTTCGTTCATTCGCTCTACATGCCCGAACCATCGAAGTGTGCCTTTCTTGATCTTGCTCACTACGCTTACATCAGCCTTGCATTCTTTACGATCTCAACATTTTTCATACGATCATACATGGTTTTACCACACATTCGTCTCAGAGATCTCATTTCTAAAACATTCAGTCTACTTTCGTCCGTCCTCTGCCAGTTCCATGCCTCACTGCCATATATCAGGGTTGATATCAGCACTCCATTGTGGACTGCTAGCCGCTTATTTGGACAACTTTTTGTTTGTGCCAACCGCGTTCAGTCGTTAATGGAGTTTCCTGCATTCACTCTTCTTACAATATCCCTATCAGTCTTTCCATCTCTCGTAAACATACTTCTCAAATACACAAACTCATCGACCTGCTCCAAGTATTCATCATTCACAACTATATTGCACAAATCTAATAATGCTTGGATGAGGGCTATTTTTGTGAAAAATCATTACTTTTCTAGGGTTTATCTTATTATGTACAAACAGATACAGAAACATACTTACCTGCAGCTGGCAGGTCACTACAGATGAACGCGTTACATTATAATGCTTTAGCTTGGGAAGATATGGTTTTACACGCACAAGACATCAGAAAGCATTGCATGTTGGATGATATTGCAGTAATTATTTTATTCTTATTTGTTATTGACATAATATTTATTAGAAGGTTGGTGGCTAAATTTATTTACATCAGTATTTATTTTAAATATTAATTAATTGATAAACTAAAGTTTTTAAGAGAAGATTTTTGTGCATAGCGCAAAGGGTAACAATTATTTTTATAAACAATAATTATTGCCTGAAACACTCCTCCAAATTGAAAAAACCTTCCGAGAAAAGATAAATGTCGCCGACAGGACTCGAACCTGCACCTTCTGATTGCCGGTCAGATGCTCTACCATTGAGCTACGTCGGCTTATCGCAAACCCGCCAAGTTAATCAATATTTATCTTTTCTCGGAAGGTTTTTTCAATTTAGATGAGTGTTTCAGGCTAATAATTATTAAATATTAATGTTTTTTTCGAATTTTGGAGTGGAGAATGGGTTTTAAAAATGTCCGAAAAGCTAAAAAATTCTACTCGAGGTTTAAGTGAAATGTTATAAATCACTTGTAATAAATCTTAGCTGTAAGTTATTACTTAGACAATTGTAAAGCACCCTTGAGATGATTTTCTTATGAAAACGGTGTCATAGAAGTAATCCAATAATAATAATTATTATTATCATTGTGATAAACTGAATGATAAATCAGAATTATTTATTCTAAGAAAACTCAAACATTGACGCACACTATTTATATTATCTATCTGGTTTATTTATTTATTAATTTATTACGTAAAACCTTTTTTTGTTAAAATAAATATTGCTTCAAGGGCGTTGTACAAATATATAAAATAATTAAAAATGAAGTTAAATAACCTAAAAACACTTTTCATAAAGATGAAACAAACGAAGACCGGGAGGTACCTCACCCCTATTTTTAATCTATCAATCTTCTTGTACTTTTTTGACTCTTTCAAATTTAATGATCTCACATTTATGACTTCTGACTATTCAAATATTGTCCAAAATCAAAAATCGGAAAATAGCTGTGAAACGGCTGTTTCCATATTGTGTCTGTTCTTCAGGGAATATTTTGAAAATATACGAAAGATTGTTTATATCGAACAGATAATTTCACTTTACCTGATGACTTTTCACACTATCGATTGTTTATAATCGATTTTATTATCACTAACATTACAGGTATAATACCAGGCTGGCAGATATGACCAGAGTAACGGGGGCGTCAGGCGTAGGATTTTCAAGGACCTCAACTGTTGGATAGTGCTTACTTACTTACCCGTATTAGTATTATTCATTTTCCTTACGCAATTTTTCATGCATGGACTCTATTTGCAATACAATTAAATAATTAATATGATTATTAGGTAAAATTATCATGTTATTACGTCAAAACATTTGTCGCATTTTATCAAACATTGCAATCAATATTGCTTGGTGCATTGGCATAGCAAGTAGGTACTTACGGTATTTAGATAGTTATTATCATAATAATATAAGGTTTTTATTCATGCAGTTTTATGAATGACGAATGCCGCTTGAGGTTTGCGTTATTCGACTGCCGAGCATATTTTATTTACGCTCATCCAAAAGTTTAATTTTAATCCGTGCCTATTATAATTCAGAAGATAATTAGAGTGAAACAATTTTAGCCATCTGCGTCTAGATTTGTTTAAAATGAATGATTACGTTCCTGGACATCTATTTCAGTATTTTTATTAATCTTCAAATTTCGAATAATTCCAACTGTTGCGTCTGTCGCGCCGCCCCTCGTTCGGGCCGGAGCGAGACACAGATACATAATGAGTCCGCCTACATTTGTATGGAGCGGTCCCGCGCAGGCGCAGTCCCAATCCCGCTCCCGCAGTCGCCCGCACGCCTCACGCTCAAGCCAGTAGTGCTTCAAACTTACTAGTGTTTGCTTGTGTCGCGTAACAATTCTAACAAGACTCGCTCGTATCTATGAGTTTAATAAACCTCTTTCTCGGGACTCCGCATCATTAATCCGCCGCGGGTGTACATACTTATACATTAACACTCGATCGAATTCTTTGCGCGTATCACGGTTCCGAATTCCCGGCTAAAATGTGTGATAATAACAATCCGACGACCCAGAGTATAGCGGACTACCTAGCCCAGTTGCTTAAGGACAGGAAGCAACTGGCCGCTTTCCCGAATGTTTTCATGCACATCGAGAGGCTGCTGGATGAAGGTAGGCTAATCTATACATATTTGTCCCGAATATTACCCATTTGCGAGCTGTCAGCGCCAGAGAGACCAGTTGGTTTAGTGAGGTTATGGCGGAACATTCCTCCGCGGCGCGCGCCCACTTTGGCGGCGAGAACTGTAAACTCCGTCGCCTCCCGGCTCCGCTCGACTCTTGGCTGACTTGTCTCTACTCTCGGACTCCCGGCAAACTCAAGCGAGCCTCGAGCTCAAGCAAGAGCCGAGACACTCGACAAAACGTAAATTGCTTCTATAAACAAAGCGTTCGCCGGACTCCAGACTGGTTTCGGGGCGTGACGCTTACTTTTACTATTGTTTTCCCGGTCGTTTTTTCGATCTCGACGCATATGAGCCGTGCACTCACGCCATACACCCATCACAGTACTTTATTAAACCAGAGAATAATCAAACAATAATATTCCTTACCGTATACATGATGCATCGCTTCACATCCACATGTCCATTGCGGACTTCTGTCAATTATTGTCTGATGATCTGATATGTCCACTTGTTGCAGAAATGTCAGGGAATTATGTATTGACAGTCGGTAGATAACGGCGCTTTTGTTGGACGCGCTGTTGCCAACTTCATCGGCCGCTCTGTTCACTCTAAATTACTTTGCGAGTCATTAGCGTCTACCGCGGTCGGCGGAATAACAATTTTCTGTTGATAAAACAACGCAGGTATAAATACAAAACCTATGCATATTTTAACTAAAATAACAAAGTGGCAATATAATTTGCTGCAGACTTAACAATTCGACTTTCCTTTCTCCCGCTTCTGTACTGAAAAAATAAACATTGCTTTGAATGGCTGCGGTAGAAAGTTTCTTTCCAAAGATAAATCGTATCGGAAATATCATTATACGAAATATTAGCATTATTTTATGTCCTTATTACCTATCATTCATATTTCTAGCACAGTCGTCACTTCTATCTTTTAGTTCCGTCAATTCTACCCTACATCAGGTATAAAATGATTCATACAGGTGCTTAGATAGGTACCCGTGCTAATATTTAGCTGACTAATTGTTTCGTAATAAGGAACAACAGTCCAATTTTGTTTGTTTTTTTTTTATAATTTAAATTATCAATAATTTTAAATTTTTTAGTCAATAATGACGTTCAAACTTAAATACAAGTATATTTCGTTTTTTTTTTAGTTAGTTTTCATAGTTAAAATAATTTTCATAGTTAAAATAATTTTCAATTTTTCAAAGCCCACCAAAACGCTCCAAATCTATGGCCGGTCGACTTTGATCAGTTTTGAGGTTAGAATATCAAATGTCAAAACAATGATGAGCTTTACCGTACATAATTTTATATTATATTCATAGTAAACCATAACTAAAATTATGTTCATTATTAGAAACTTTTTTAACTCGAAGAATAATAATAGTATTGAGCATTAATATTATCATAATATCCGTATTGATAATTGGTTAGATCATGAATACTCTCTATTTCACTAATAATAGTTTTTTTTATATTGAACAACAATTATAGAGCTTAGTCACCCAAATTAAGTTATAATTTCGCCAAAACTAAAAAAAATACATATTAAAAATTCATAACAAAAATGATTTTTTTTCTCCATACTATTCCAAAAACAGAATGCGCGCACGTGACGTTAAATGTTCCAAATGCAATGTTGCCACATAACAAGATGTTTTGATGAGATGGTTTTTATTTAAACAAAATGTATAAATCACTTATTTCAGAAAATAGATTATAATAATATATAATTTTTCAGTTCCAACAGTTTTGTTCTCGTTGAACCTTTTGATTCTATTATGAAATCTATTATCAATATGTTTCTAAAACAATATTTTCTACAGATGTGTGAATTAATTGTAAAATACAAGATCCAATGCTGTTGAAATTGATCGGAACGTTCATTTTTACCCTTATAAGCATTAATTCGGCCGCGGTCGGCCTTTTAACCTGTTTTATTGTGAAATTCGTCCGCAATACTATCATACGCTAGTATATTAATACAAGAACTGTGTCCGATAGGATAAACCTTATTTATTATATTTTATAGAATCAGATTTGATCTGATACGTTGTCCAATTTATAACAAAAATTTTATCATTGACAAAGATTCTCAATGAAAAATTCACACTTCTAAATAATACAGTATCGCTCTGGTGAAAGACAACCATTCATCGAAACTTTGCTTGAAATGGCTTTAGACATATTTGGTGACTAGATATCAATAGTCAGGTACTTTCCAACCTTCCTTTACTCCATCTCCTTCCCCCCCTCTCTTCATAGATGATAATAATAAGAGTTAAAAAATGTATAGCGTAGTTTTGTGAAGGTTCATCTCAAGTGCGTTTTGCACTAACTAACCTAACCTAATATACTTAATTAGAATAACAGATATACTGTATATATATATATATATGCAAATTAAAACTATGATTTAAAGTGTTCATGGGCAGCAGACCACTTAAATGAACATTTTAGATATTATATCACGATTTAGTATAAGCCATGGGTGTAAATGATCAAATATTCACAACATAGCCAATTGGGGTACAGTTCCACTTGCTCCGGATAATTGGGAGCAGTTGGGACTCCTTTGCGCTATTCACATAAAATCTGTGAAAAATATAAAAATTTAAAGTGTTTCCAACTACAAACATTTTTTAAATATTTTAATGATAATCTGGAGTACCTACTTAAGTACCTATGTACATACTACAATAATCTCAATAGGTGACAAAACATTTTTAACATTGCCTTTTTTTGCGACTTAACTTTGAGTACGTACTTCAATTATTACTTAAAAAGGTATTTGTCAAATAAACGAAAAGCGTTAAAAAAAAAATCTCCAATGGCATATTTAAAAATAAATATGCTGCTTTTTACAGGTGTATTTCTTTATCTTATCTGTTACGGACAATCTGTAACATTTGTCAAGATAATGTTGAAGTTGTAGCATTTTATCTCAATGCTACTGCAGAATATGCAAAACGTTTATTAGATGTACTCGTATGGTAATAATTCTTACCTATGTCGTATGTCTTAACTGTATAGTGTTTGTAATTTTTTTTATCGCTTTTGCAATGTATTCGTTAAATAACTGTTTTGGTAAAATAAAAAAATTAAAGAATTACGACGATGTTTCCAACCGTCGGTATTTCATTTCTGCCGCATTCATGGTTGCTAACTCGAGAAATTCTACAAATGCAAATTTAAAATGCAAAATACAAATACAAATTTATTTGTTAATTCTATACGGGTAATTAGTAAAATATAAGGTTTTAATAGACAATAATCCTAAAACTGTAATCTATTTAATTCTATATGAAATACGTACTGGAATTTTAGGTGAAGCGTTCAAAATTGCTTTCACTGGTTTTCAAACTGCACCTATTTCTGACATATTTTTTAGAATTTTGAAACCTTGCACATTTTCTTAACTACCCGTATATAATTTGTGGTATTATTTGATTTAGCAACCCGCAAAGTGGTGTTTAGAAGCATTTTTGAGTGATGGTCCTTCAGTCTAATCTCATCCTTTGCCAGTTCCATGGCTCACTTCCATTCATCCATGCATCAGGGTTGGTATCAGCACACCATTCCGGACTGCTAGTCTCGCTTCTTTTGACACCTTTTTTTGCGACTGTTGTAAATGTTATTGAATCCTGAGGCGTGTTAGTAGTAAAACAATGTATGAAAGTGTTACAAATTTGGATATCCGGAAGAACGCGCGGCTTAATGAATAAGATTAACTTTTTATTAGAGCTTTTGGACATGCGGAGCGGATGAACAAAAAAAGTGCAAGGAGAATATATGACACGAAAGTGAAAGGTAAAAGAAGTCAGGCACGCCCAAGGAGGAAATGTCACGATCAAGTGACCGATCAAAGGGTTTGGTATCGCGTCTGGGTCTCATCCAGGCGTCATCAGTTCAGGAGAGTATGTATGAACGTGAATGAAGCAAGGATTGTATGCCAATACAGAGTTGTGTGACAGTCATTCTCTATGCCCACTCTCGCGCGGAAACGGCGATGTAGTTAAATATAATTTTTATTTTATTGTTAGATATTATTTTCATACAGTGGGAAGTAGCTGGTCAGCAGGAATTTAGTTCAACAATATTATATTTTGAATACAGCAATAAATACAGATAATTTATGTTTTCTACTGCCCGCAAAACGGTGATTTAAAAAAACTAGTTTTGTTTCAGATGTTCGTTTTATATATACTGTTATCTATCGGCGACATGGCGGACATTCGTAAATAAACACCAACTCGTAACACAATGCTAACTAATGGCTGGATATTTAGCCATTACGTTAGTACCAACCTAGGTAATGGAATTTCGTGCTTTACAAAAAGTAGACGGGACGAAGCTGACATCTTTTACAATTCGTATAACTGATCTACCAATTGAGCTATTATGCCTGTCTGCTAACCCCCTACTAACATATTTAATACATATTCATAAAATAATAATTGTTGTTGAACAATTGGAATAATATAGAAGAATAAAAAAACGGTTCCATGACAATTCAACACACGTATGAATCGGCACACTTTTTAAAAGTGATATGAAGTCATTAAAAGTACAAAAAAATCTAGCTCGAAAACCTAACATCCTTATTTTATTAAATAAATAATAGTAATAAAAAAAAGATTTATAAGGTTAGGTTTTAATAATTTTATATCACTTGTAAAAAGTGTGCCGATTCATATGTGTGTTGAATTTTCCTGTTTACAATAAAAGTTGGCTATGTAAAAGCTTCGCAAATGACTTAACTAGATGAAATAGTTACCTTAACCTACACATTTCTGATAGAACCAGCTGCGAGAATTTCATCACCTCACCGTTTGTCAGTTTTTGGGTGAGACAAACAGACATATTTTGTGCTTTATTGCTAGATGAGATATAAGGAATAACCTTCCTCTATTCTTACTTACGGGATGCATTTTCCGTGCTCAATCGTTCGCAATAAGCAGCACACCGCTGGTAGCACCGTTGTAACCTCCCTCGTTCTCATACACGACTCACGTACCTGACATAGAGGCTACAATGAAGCTCTCAGCGGCAGCACCGTGGGAGGCCGCGAATTTATGTTAAAATTCGCATAATTTTGGCAGGCTTATCTTTGCACACCAGTCGACACCACATTATAACAACATTTCATAACGTGTTAGTTACCAATACAATATATCTCTCTCAAAATACTTATATACACAGGTATAAACACAGAATGTGCGGACCACCACACCATCTACAGAATATTCTACAATAGATCAAAACCCGTCCTGAGAAGTAAGAACCTAGAACCAGATTGAAGATAATCAACTTCAGGTTTTATGAAATAAACTCCCCAGGCTCCTCGAACTTCTGCTACCCGTGTAGCACCAATCAACAACCTTTATAGGTCGGGTCGCCGCGACAACAGAAAGAAGGCTTCATTAAAAGGTTATACGAGTATGTGCTTATTACGAAGCTTTTTCCAAGTAGTGAAGGTATTGGAAAGACGTTGTATTTGCTTGATGTAAATTGTACAACCACATTTCGTAAGGCATTGTTTTAATGTCGTCTTTATAAACAATCACAAAATCAGTAATTTGATGAAAAAACTTAGCCTTTGGCACCAAAAGTTAGGCAACAATTTATGGGTTATCGATATTATTTATTTTTTTCTACCGATATTTCAATGGTAGTAACGTAATTGGTCCCTTCGACACCGGTGCACAGCCGGGAGACACGTCAAACGCGCGCCCAACATTTGCACACGGTTAGCTTCGCCCAGAATGAAATAAATTTTTCAGATGAATGCTTCTTTATTTAGAGATAAGCGATAATACATAACTTTATTTAGAAAAATCCCCAGCAACGCCTGGTACACATCAGCTAGTTATTGAGAACTAACGAAATGGATACTTGTGTTATTGATTTTTATTTAATCGTAGACAATTTATTCGAGATATGCAACATTATCTGATTTCTAGAGGCACTGCTGAAAACCTGTTGCACTCCGGGCTCCGGGCTCCGGAATGTATAGCTAAGCAATGACCTTTTTGTCAATTGCTAAAATTAAATATTATTGTTATTTGTGCTCAGAAATTGTGTTTAATCGCGTTCTGGTGTTCGTTTATTGTTATTATTTTTGTATTCAAATATTGTTTAGGTGACGAATTGCTTAAAATTACTTTGGCCCTCATTTATATATGTAGTCCCAACTCCATAATACGCAGTTGACACAGCTGGTCTGAAGAAGATTCCCCGCGGACCATTTGTCTTTGAAGCTGTGCTTCGAAAAGAGACCTCAGTGTAAATTTTCACTTCTTTGATACCTCGCCATACCATTGGGCCTGTTATCACAATGAGCTGACCTTTTTTGTCATCACGATCACGATGCTTTTGTCGTTCGTTTAACTCTAGCACATTAGGCTCTTTCAAAATAATCTTCGCATTTAGCGAGGCTGGAGTATCGACTGTTTCAGGAATACTATACGCCTTTGTCGGCCTTTGAGAAAGCGAAGGTGATGGAAAACGACTGGCTAAAACTATTAAGACGACCTGATTCAATTAATCACCTAATCTCTCCAAATCTGCTTGAAATTAGCAATGGATCATGACTCATTTTGTTAAGAGCGGGAGTCACGGTACCAGCTCAACATTTTCCTACGACTCAATTGAACGACGGCTCATTTAAGAGCCGGCACATATTAATAGCTGACTCCCAGTTAATCAGCTCATACTCCAGTTACCACAACTCAGCCCCCAGCGTATAAGTGTAGGTACAAAACGTCTACATGCCAGACTGCCAGGCGTCGTTCGCGTACTGTACAGTGCATGCACACGTGTAAATGCGGTAATTATTATCTCTACACACAAATGTGTGAAGCCTCGAAAACAACTGCTTTAAGATGCCCCATGGTGCCAAATATTAATTGACTCCCCACGGGTATGGGCATAATTTAGCCTTATAGAAATTAGACACTTATACGTTGATTTTGTATTAAGAAATTAGAACAAAGGACCTTATTTACAGATGCGTAATAATACTATCTGAGATATGTTTATCTTTTTAGGCAAATAGACAATCTTAAGGTTTGTCACAGTTCAATTGACCCGTAGTACGGTTTACCAGGAGTCGTACGCTCACGGCTCATCAAAGTAAGCTGTCACAAATGAACGATTCATCGCTACTTGAAATGCGTGGGATTTTACACCAATCTTAAATAAATTCACCTATTTTGTGCTCATTTAAACACCTGGCGCTAATTATTAACAAATTCCATATTCTCGTTACCATGCCTCTTCTGCGCACATTTAAAAGACAAAATATGCCCTTTTTTACTTTCTAGATTTTTTTGGCAAACATATTTATATAAGCTAAGAAGTTTCTTCCACTGCCAATCTCATAAATACGTATTCTCACGGTCTACATTCGTGGACCAAGTGACAAGTCAAACCGGGTTCATTACTGTTAAAAACAAAAAAACAGAATGTAATTAAATCAGAATGCTACATAATATTTTTATTTAAATGTTCTGGTTCACCTTTTCTATTCTGCTTCTATAAATATGTTGTTTTTTTTTGTTCAAATCTTGCTTTTTCTAGATTAGTCGGTCGAAATGTAAGATTCATTATTTTATTCTGATGCCGAATTCATTAACTCTCGTGTCGCGCAGTGGCCAAATTTTTAACTATTTTAAAATTTATTAAAATCTTGAGTTCAATTTTTATTTAGGTCTTTGAATATAATATAATAGTTCAAGTATTTATAGGTAAATAGAATAAATTTGAAAATAAAGTATAAATGGTTTATTTCGTCTTCAACAACAATATCGAAAAAATGAATCAATAAAAAAATCAACATCGGTCCAATGGGGCTCAGATGATACAGGTATATAAATAGAGTCAACGTTCCTAGCAAAATCAGTCTAAAAAGCTGTACCAAATACAAAGGGGGGTGAAGCGGCTGTCGATGTAGCCCAAATCCTTACCACCGCGAACGAACGGAACGTACCGTCGCGGCCTTTCGGGGGGCATTTCTTACCGGCGTCGTGTGCCGACTTGAGATGCTCTTTGAGTTTTTTTTAGTAATAGAAATACCAAATTAGAGTATATTAATTATGGTAAAACTGGTGAAGGCTTACACGTTACACTATTGCTTTTTCTATTTTTTTCCATAACGACTTGCAGTCATGTAGGCATTTTGCAGTAATCTTTGGAGATACATACCCGGCGAGCGCTTGTAATTGACTGAAGCCCGTGTTATCTCAATGTAAGCCATATGGCCTCATTTATGTTGCCCATATTTTGAACGCTGACATTTACTCCATTTATATACCTCGATGGCTCAGACACCAGTTAAAAAGGCTTAGTTAAATGTGATTTTGCACCTGCATCCTACTTCCACACACGCAAGTAAGGATGTGCGATAGAGTTGCAAAGAAATTCATCGCATGCAGTAGCAAACGATAAAAGGTTAGGCCCATGCGCAGAACTGTGAAAAGCAATATTGTTATTATTCAAAATTCTAACTTTTCTCGCGTGTCTATTCTAAGACCACAACATTGAATAGGTACAGGTACGTGGGTACTGAAGACGCATAATTCGTTCTACAGTCATTTGTTCGCAAAATTCGATTGATGGCAATACTAGTACAATCCCAACAATATTAGTAATGAAATCCCTTTCCTTCTACATTCTCAGTACCACGAAACGCCCGGCTCATGACCACACACACCACACACTCATATCCGTTTATTCACATCTTTTGACATTGCTTACGCTGTTCTTCGCATTATAATTATTGAGTCATTGCTAAATCCATGGGCTATCCAAAACCCCACTATCGCTTCACATGAACATGCATATATCTTAATACAGTTTACCTGAATTTATTGAAACTTATTGTTCTTAGAATCTTAGCGTTTGCTTCAAATGGCTTTACCTATTTTTAATGACCCGATCTGAATAGCTAGGTTCTTTATCTACCACTTCCTTCAGCTTTGCAAGATTCTCCAATTTGGAGATGCCATAATTGAAAATACTCTTGGCAGTCAGGACTCTTGTACGATATCAAATTTAATTAAAATACTCATTTTTCCATCGACCAGACAGTTTTCACCCTGCTAAAGGCATATTCAGACCGGTATGGTTACGTTCACATTCCACCATGAATACAGTTTCAAACATGTTCATTATTTATTTTTTAATCATTTCCCCACATAAAATCGTTATTTATGATTGCATTAATTTATTGTAATCTGTAGATTAATGTTTTTATTTACCTATATTTATGTATTTATTTACATACATTTATTCATATCACACCGAAAACGCGACTTTACCTATATTATTATATTTTTTATTCCTACTAAAAATCTTGGATTAAAGTTTAAAAAAAAAATAGTATTTAGTTTAAAAAGTGGTTTATTTATTAAAAAAAATCAGCTAGGTAATTATAATTACGCGTGACACCTGTTTCGCTATCCGAAAGCATTATACATTATCGAGAGCATCTCCTGTCCCGATCCTGTTTTCCTCTTACCCCCCCCCCCAATTCCTTTTTATTTTATTTTGTTCCTTGTTAGCTTCGTAAATAAAACATCTGCATTTAACCACTGTTAGCACAAGAAATTTTGTTGGCTTACCTTTTGTTACTTACAAATAAATATATAGCGCCCTTAAGGTGATTTTTCACAAAAACGGCGCTATACAAATCATCCAATTATTATTATTATTATATGCGTTGGTACTTATAATGAAACTCTTCAAATGTTTTCATTTTTCTTACCAATTTCCTACTATATGTAATAACCACCAAGTTACTCGACTTTAAACTTTAAATTAAAATGGAGTTCTACAAATTAAACTTGAAAACAATAAAAATACATTCTTGGTTTGTAGGATGAATTTGTCACCTGGCAATATACCTGTATCGTGTATGGTCTGTTCGCCGTTCTATTGTTATGTCGGACACCTTCCACCATACATCCAGCAATTAACATCTCTCTGAGCTATGAGATACGGAGATGAGTAAGGATCACAAGTCTCATCTTGTGTTAACTTTGCTTCTAATGACCGGCGACCTACAACCTTCATCCGTCACAGATTATTGTATGTACAGTTTTCCGTCATTCTTTATTAATAGCTCTTTCTGACCATTCTCGGTAACCTTGGTGATGCTTTAACGCATTCTTAATTTGTATCTGGGGCTTAGTGCTAGAAGTGCCTATGTAAAAATTTTGAATCGCTCAGGAATGAAGATTGTTTATCGATTTATTAACATAAAAAAAACGGCCAAATTAGATAGGCCACAATAAGGAACTCCAGTGGAAAATGTAATTCTTTAAAAACTATATATTCATATAGATCAACAAACGTCGACTCTGAATGTATTCGTTTTATTATATAGTAGCTGATGTGTACCCGGCCTTATTTTTATTTTTAGTAAAGTTATGAAGGTGTGAATTCTTGTTTGTCGTTTGGTTGCCATAATTGATTGACAGCGATCTACTATCTCTAAACGAAGAAACAAAACATTGATTTGGAAATTTTATTTCATTCCAAATATTATTTTTTTCAAAATATATCTTAACAATAACCTACCTATCTGTGTTTTCCATTTTGAAAATATTCTACCCGAACAAACCTTCTTTTGAATATGTAATCTGTGGCTAACCAGGGTGATATATCTATCGGCTAACCTAAACAAAACATCTAACTTTTAAACGTTATAGCAACAGTTTGCATATTGGATTTCATTCAAACTACTCTCTAAACCTTCCCGGAACTAATAAGAACAAACTGTGGTATTTTATAATTTTCGAGAAAATCGAAGACAGACAGACAAACATTTATCTTTATAAATAGAGATAATTATGCATGTTATTTATAAATCGTTTTAAATGTGAATAAAACACCATCTCATCAAAACGCCCAATTTCGGTAGTAGGTACCATTGGAACGACGTCACGCCTTTGTTGACGCCTAAATTATTTCTGTTTAAATTCATTCTGTGTGACCGTGTGACGTCACATACCTCCCACCACTTGCCGCTCTGATACCGACCGTTTTGGGATGGGTTTAAAATATCTAACTCTGAAAACGAGCTTTAAGAAATATTGTTATTTAAGTTAGAAGGTTGGACTTCCTCATTTTATCAATTTAGACATAGGTATGCATAGCATAAGTGTCGTTTTAGAGTACTTTCTGGTACCTAAATCAATTTACCAGGCACTTCTAGCATTATCCCCAAATACGAGTATATGCTACCCGGTTTTGCCCAATAATTTCTCTTCGATAAAAAAGTCGATTCGATCTGAAAATTTCATGGAACCACCGGTCAAGAGTTTAGCTGCTTCATTCAATTTTATTTATTTATTTATTTGCAACACACATTATTAAACAATAAAATGTAAGAAAGCTTTGACTGCCCAACTGCTAACAAATCCCATTTTAGTATAGTCAAATTGACATGTTTAGTTCATATTAAGTGCCATTATACAAAAATAGAAGGGAAAAAACTAGCATTGACACAGTATGGTAACACGGTACACCTAGAAAAATTCATAATAATTAAGTTTAAAGAGATGTAAATAATTGTGTATACCTGGGGCGCTATTCCCGTTCTTTTTAAGGAAGATTCCTTACGTTTTTCCTTAGGGTTAAAGACTTCTTGATTAACTGCGGAATTCCGGTGAGACATAGTAAAAAGATCCTAAATAGATTGTCAAGAGATTATTTGCAAACCCAAATTGAGGAAATATCTTCGAGTGACATAAGATTTTGAAATAAAACTTTTAAAAACAATTATATTATATTATAATTCATTTTAATACATTTTTATTTTATTTTTAAAAATCATAAATAAGCCTTCTAACGAAAATTCACGTTTTATAAAAAGGTATGTACCTCATTAGATAGTAATGACCTTTTTTGTCTGTAGTTCTAAAAGTGACATTTGAATTTCTGCCGAATTGATGCGAATTGTCAAAAATGTCATCATGTATATAATGTTTAATAATGTTTACTAGCTAATTATGTTTAATGTAAATAATAACGTCATTGGAAACATACTTAATATTGAGTTTTTCTCTTGTTAAAACATCGCAAATATTGACATTTTTGATGAATGTCGCTCGCTGAATTCAGCTGACAGCTGTCATCCGAGAGAACCGGAACCGCAGTCAAGTAAGACGGCTTTAAACCTAAGGAAAAAGTTAAGGAATCTTCCTTAAAAAGAACGGGAATAGCGCCCCAGATAATTTGATTATAGTTTAATAGTTAAGTACTTATGAAGAGATGACGAAAACAAATAAGAGTAAACAATTATCTATATGTGTTTGATAGGTACTGGTTGGTGTTATGAGGAAAAACTGCGTTTAAAATTGAGTACTTAAAATATTATATTATTGAGTAATATTGATAACATTGAGTTACGTATCACTCAGCTTTATGAGCCGATCACGAAACTCGGGGGCGTAGCAAATAGTTAATAACATATTAAATAATATTTTATTCAGTAAGTACAAATAATTTCAATATTCAATCAGATTTAAAGCTTTGATTCAATAATTTAACCTGGTAGAGGCATACCGCCGCTAGCTTAGAATATTTTGTTCATAACGTACTGAATCCAAGATCATATTGATTTGACCTATAGGTCAGTACATGGACTTTTTATTCTTAGGATCGGGTTTGGCACGAGGCTTGCATATTCCAGTTCCCGCGATCCTGTTCGATGCCTTCCACTTCGCTCTTCTCTCTGCCACATTCAGCCAGTTGTGTGAGCTGCTAAGTTTATGTTGTAAATTGTAGTAACGGAATTCCGAAGCCGCATTCAGACGGTAATAAAATAATAGGCCCGCAGTGTTTTTTGCACTCCCGGCTGAATGCGGCTGAATCTTTATTTTTGTTGTTATTTACATTTTTTTCACATAATAGAGCAACGCTGATTGGACAATCACTGTTATTGTTAAATTATATTATTTGATCTTTGTTCGAGAGACGGGGTATTTTTCGTAAAAGCGAGTACTCCAGTTTGGTGTTCGCATTAACCGATACGCTGGAGAAAGCTGATATTTTTTGTAGGTAATTTGTCATGATTATAAACTTTTTTTCTTTATTGATAGATTCGCGATGCCCCCAATTCAATTTTTAGCGAACTGCTATAATTATTTAGTAACGCATA
>JAHDVE020011585.1:0-30526 GCA_022606495.2 Halesus radiatus | reverse complement strand
GTCGATGGCGAAGTAAGGCGGTGAATGAGTAAACCCTCCCTCGAGTAAACATCGTAGAGGCACTGCGGAACCTTGGAAGTTGCAGAAGTTGCCTGTATGCATTGTTGTAGCACACCCTCACCTTGCAAAGATCGATTATAGCCTGCCATCGATATAGAGGCCACCAGAATAAAATAGTGTTCTTATACAAAATCATAGTATAATTTCAACTTACGAAAACATTGTGTTTGTGAGATAATATGAAAAACTGAACGACTATCCAAAATTGTATTAATGGTTATGTTAGTTTTTTTTTTTAACACGGTTACGAGATTTTTTTTTGTTCACATAATTATATCGTTTCGCGTTTTTTATAGGATAATAATAGAACTTGAAAGGTTACTATTTCATCGTTTGGACGGTGGCAGTATAAAACCCTCAGCACCTTAAAATATTTCGAACAATTTAAACCATTACCCGTGTGCACTAGTGGCGTGCATTGCTCCTTCACCAAGGGTAGGCTGTAGCTTTTCAGGTGTGATTATCATTACTTATCACGCCATAATGTATAAAGGATAACGCGCTTAAGATAAATTGCAACCATAAAATTAGAAATTTGCCAATCAGAAATAACTTTTTACCCTAGAACCATCATAAAATATGAAATTTCTGAAAAAATTACCTCTTTTTTTAGAAATCTGGAAAATGAAAGGAAGGCACAGCTTTTCAGCCTTTATAGGCTGCACGCCATCGGTGTGCACAGGTGCATTCAAACGTACGCTCTTAAAAATAATTTGCCTTTTCATTACGTACTACTCCATCATATCGAAATCTGTCAAAAACAGTAAAAAAAACGGGTGGTAAAGATATTAATTAATAATTTTGCTTTACTTTTTCGTCAAGAACCCTTTATTTTTAATATGATGCGTCGGATTTAATTCTGATTTTTCACGTAATAGACCGGAATGGCGCAACGGTTTTTGGTAACGGAGATTTTTCTCTAGATTTATCGCTTTCGGAAGCGAAAAATACACACTTGCCCCCTGACCCTCTTGATGATTTATGTCCGTAACATTTGTCACGGAAAATAAGGCCTTTGAATGGTCACCTATGTCCTAAAGCAAATGGTTCTGGACCCTGATTTTAATTTTTTCGGCTTGGCTTGGCAAACAAAATCGTGGGACCCCTTTTTCGAATGCTTCAATGTTTATGTTCGCGCTGATGTTTCCTTTTCTTGCTTTGGAGAAAATGTATTTTTGATTGCGTCGGAACGATGGTGTAATAATCTGTATTTATATTATGGTTTAAGTATTTGCCATCCGCTAGCCATTGTAATAAGCTTTGTTTTATTTCTTGTCGTTATATGTGATTTCTTCGGAAACAAGAAATGTTTAGATGACTTTAATCCATGTGCAGACTTTAACGCATAATTCATATTTAGTGCATCGATGCCGATACGTAAACATCCCTTATATAGGTTATTTATCGCGAAATAGGGTAGTTTTTGTAAAGATGCTGAGAATTTTTGTTTATACGTACAATTGATTTTTTTTACTAAGTCTACATAATGAACATATTTATTTATTTGTAATAGACAAACAGCTTTTTTAACAAAGATTTTCTTATGCTAAAGTTGGTTTAAAGACAGGAGTTTTATTTCACATTATACTAAGAAAAAGGAGTAGAAAGGGGAAGATTGCATGTGCATCAATTTGTGATTGTACGCATTACTTCGGTTCCATATTTCCGCAGGTTATTGTTAATGATGTCGATATTATTAAATTGTCTGTTATACTTTGCACACATAATTTTTTGGGGAATTTTTCCTAACATTAGTTATATATGCGGGCAAATGAAAGATGTTCGGTTGGTCTTGATGGTATGTAGAATTTTATAAATTTGGTGAACTCATGTGTTCCAGGCCATTAATCAGAATTTTATATAATTGGATTTGTTCAAAAATTAAAATTGATTAAATAAACAAATAATATCAGTGATAAGTAGGTAATATAACTCTAAATATTAAGCATATAATATTTGTGAAACAGTGCCGTACAGTCTATAAAGAGTGAAAAGTTGTGCCTACCCTTAAAAAGGTCACCCTAAAAAATAATAAATTTGATTATTTGATCAAAACGTATTTTTCTCCTTAAATTGTTATTATTTTTTTTTAACAATCATTCTGCATTCAGCCATTTTCAATTCTTGCCCAACCTTGAAAAACTACACACGCCCTGCCTTTGGTCATTGATCAATACACGCCACTAGTGTGTAATGTGTATTGGATTTTTCTACCCAATTACTGCACTTCATTATGTTTAGTATTTGTAGTTTTTGTGGTTAATTTGTTTATCTCAGTATTACAGCAGTGTTTCAAATTTATTATCTGAACATGGGCTGTCTCTTCGCTCAAGTGATGAGAGAACCCTCGAGATTCCCATCCACCAAGCTACACCATTAAGTGGATCCACTTCGTAAAATTCGAACGAAATTACGCACTCCTTATGAAGGTGACAAAAAGGCTAAAATTCCAGCTCAACACCGACCGCATGTTTCGATTTACGCAAAAAAACATCGTTAAATTGCGTGTTTTATTTTATTTTGTAAAAATATTTAAATGTTTTTCTTTCATATTCTAACAAACTTAATTTTCCACAATGAACAATATGACAATATCCGACCAAGAGTTCGTAAGTAGGAAATTCTGCACTTTAAAAAAAAATATTTTTTTGGTATGATTTTTTATTTTTACTAAGCTTATCAAAAGAAAAAAGAAAAAATGTCCGGTTCATCCAATGACCAAGATGTGTTACTTGCAGTATATAATTAAATCGTATATGATATTTATAGGCCATCTAATTTTCAATCCAAAAACATGTGATTTTGCATTATTTCGCATTGCATCCATTTTGAGTACTAGCATCACGTCTCCGGAACAGACTGCCCTTTGACGTAAGAAATGCTCCCTCAAAGCCTATTTTCACGCCAAAAGTGAAGAATTTCTTTTCTTCTTTCCACCAACATAATGATGGTTAATTAACACCCTCTTTGATTTCTTCCCTTACCTCCCCTCCTTTATCCCTTTCCTACTGAAGAAATTATTTTAAAATACTTTATTATACAACTTTATTTAAATGCCTTCACACATTACGTGCAATAAGTCACACTATATGGAGATACTACAATAATTATTATTATACCATTTTCTTTTTTCACTAAGGGTTGGTTGGCAGAATTGCCACTAGGCAATAAATCGGCACATAAAAATGTATGATGTAAATATTTCCAGTTGAGACTCGGTTGAAACACTGATCTTTTTTAAAGAAAAAAACCGTTTTAGATTTATAAAAATATAAATAAAATATTTCCAATTGCGGAAATACAAATAATGTAGTTATTTTTTTACTCTATTAAATAAAATGCGTAAATATTGAACGAGAATTGATGCCATTTTTAATTTTGTTAATATGATATGACATTTGTCGTGACAAGTACTAACTGGATAAAATGGATTTCAATGTCCTTAGTTTGGATATTTTGTTTATTGAAAAACCCAAACTTATTTAGAATATTTAATATTTACAGTTGATATTTTGTATGCAACTATTGTCTAATGTCAGATTATAAAAACTGAACTTGGCGGCGTCAACTCTCCCTCAATATTTTAAACCGTTTTTAAAGGAAGTAAAAAATTAAGAGGATTTTTCTTGTATTTCCGCATATGCAAAATGTTTTTTATTTACTTTTACGAATCTTAAAGTATTTTTCTTTTTAAAAAAATGTCACAGATTCCCAGTTGGATATATTTACCTAATAATTATGTATAATGTTTTTTTTAAAAAGAGGAAATAAATAAATACATAAAAAAATATAACCGACTTACTCCCCCTTCCAAGCAAGTAAAGCAACAATGTTGTCAGAAATAAATGTAATCACGACACTCACTTAACAAAGTGTTTTCACTTATATAACATTAAGTTTCTTGTGATGTTACCATTTTTCCAACCATTTTTTACATAAAACGTAATTTTATTAAATATGTGTTTCCTTTATCAAAGCTTTATGAGAATGAATTGTTTTAATATTCAAGCAGACTCGTGGCTCACCGCCCGCTTCTAAGACAGCCACATTACTCGTCCTCTGGGGGCTCGACCAATTTGTATTCAGTGTAAGGTATTCCTCCCGAGACCGGTCCAGACGTTGCAACTTCCCGCTAACACACTGCGGTGGTAGAGACTAGAGATTGCAATACGGATAATCAGAATTCTGATTTTCGAAATTACATTAGAATCAGAATACGAATTTTCCAAATATGAAATTCGGAATATCCGGAACGATAAATTTAAATCCTATAAGGAATTTTGTCTTATGAAATTAACGCGACCAACAGGCTAATTAATATGCATCCGATACGTAATATGTAAACATTTCTAAGATATCTGTAACTAAAATAAATTTGTTATATTAAGGTCGTTAACCCAATATATAAATGTTCACACGATGCCCAGGTACAAGATTTAGTACAAATAAGTATGCTTATTATTTAGCCAGAAACATATTGAACATAAGAAGAAAAAATATATGTAAGAAAGTGATAATACGATAGTGCATCTCAATTAGAGTTCTTGTTAAGTGACACGTAATATTACGCTCTAGTATATCAGAAATAAACGGTTATTTAGTTTATTTTTCGTATTTTGCTATTTTTGGATATATATTGAAATTTAAAAAAATTTGATCAAATTTTACATCTAACAAACTATCGTTTCGCGAAATCTGAAAATCCGCATTTTTTTAAACGGCTTCGGATTTGCAATCCCTATTCGACAGTGAGCTGATGTACATACAATGTTAATGTGTTTTTAGGTATGCTACCCTCGTGTATTTGTCTTTTCTCTAAGGGTAAGCAAATAGGGCCCTGAAAATTTTCAGGGCCCTATTTGCCCTAAATTTTTTTTTTTTTTAATTTAGCTTTTTTGATTAAATAAAAGCAGTGGTTTAGTTCAATAAAGTCGAATTGTAGTGTTTTCGATCAAAAGTGGTTTTATGTTCCCTTTTTGTTGTTCTGCGACAAAACTGGAATATACTTTTTTTCATTATTTTTTTTATAATTTATTTTGGTTAAATATGTTTTTATTTATTTTAAGCACGTTTTTTTTATCTAAAAATGAAAGACAGTGTGCGGCATTTTCGATATGAAGTTAACTGTGTTCCATTTCTTTTATATATATATATACTCATGCTTGTCAAAGCCATAGACAAAGAAATATTTAAAATATTGAAAATACCAGAACATCGCGTGAAAAATACGAAAATTTCCGTTATTACCCAAAAATTCCGATTATCACTTTATTCGCGTGAAAATAGCAAAATTGAGGTATTTCGCTTTAAAGTTACAATATTTGCATTATCGCTGACACGAAATTTTTAGGTCTCGGTTATCTAGTACTGAAATAAGGAAACAGCGTTTATAAATACATTTTCCTTGGAATATGTTTTTTATTCTTATTAATTCAAATTTAACTATTATACTAGCAACTACTATATATATTACGGTTACGAATAACCTGACAATATTTTTTAATTTCTTCTGCTTGCTTAAATGTTGCTTGTGTAGTGGTTGGGATTTAACTATGAGAGAATTGAACTCACCACTTCTGGGTGGGAATCCGAGACATTATTCCACTTAGCTACCGATCGAATTGTCTTTTCTGGATATTTTTAGGGACACGCCCTGTTTTATGTACTATTTTCGAAAATTTTAAAATTTCGGTGTTTTTTTTGAGTCAATAATATGCGATCGGAGTTGTTTTTCCCAACTTTCTTCGTCTAGTTTATGATATAAAGTTAACATTAAAACTATAAACGCTATTAAATTCAGTTCTAAGTTCTCGGTAACTTTTTATAGCGCCCTTTGGCTCTTAAAACTTTACCTTTATCGGAGAAAATTTAACATTCTTGACGTCTCTTGATACAGACCTTTTATTTTTATTGGGGCGATACTCTCTGCACCAGCTGCAATAACCGCCAGCGTAACCCTGTTATAGTGTATCCCTCTACAGTGTAACCCAGCCATTTTGTACTCTGCTACAGTGTAATTCGCTAACACATTTTTCTACCCTGCAGTGTAACCCCGGTATAGCGTACTCCGGTAAAGTGTAACCTATATAGTGTAATCTTTAAACCCCGCTTAACGGATGGATCTCTAGACGTCTTGTGAAATATCATATAATGTAGTTACCCAATGATGTAATACTCACTGAGAATACGTTCAAGCAGACATTTAAGGGCCTAAAATTGTAATTGATATGATTAAACGATCGTCTTTGATACTTGAGACCTTTTCCTAATGAAACAAATATCAGTACGCCGCCTTACCCGTTTTCCTTAATAAGAGGTCTAGGACCCATCTTTTCAATAAGCCACTCTGGGAAAGTTTTACAAGGGAAAATATAATTCTAACGCATTCTTACAACACGCGTATTAATTGGCACACTTTTTTAAAAGTGACAAGTCAAGTACGAAAAAAAACTAGCCCTAAAACCTAACCTAACGTAACCCAACCAATAATTTATTTATTAAAAAAATTTATCTTTGTATTTATTATGTTGTTTCTATAAAACACCCAATCGGGCATAATAAAGGTTTGCTGTATTGCAAACACGCTTTACAGAACTGTTCATGTTTTACAACATCATAATAATTATAAACGTATTATCCACCCATTGCGATGTAACTACTACTACTAGCTACTTATATAGTCTCTACCTTCTTACTTTTTTTTTATATTTGTGTTATTATATTATGAACTAAGCCACTTGTTATGCTCTTTTGTACAAACTGCAGTTATAATGTAACCACAGGTAAAACTGTTATTCATTACACTATAATTACTTACTTTTATTCTACCTACTTACTTCTTTTACACTCAAATTATTATTGTATGTTCTATATTCTAATATGTTTTAACCCCAACCCCAACCCCAACCCCAACCCTGCAACCTCCCCAACCCCAACCCTAACCCCAAGCAACCCCAACCCCAACCCCAACCCCAACCCCAACCCCAACCCCAACCCCAACCCCAACCCCAACCCCAACCCCAACCCCAACCCAACCCCAACCCCAACCCCAACCCCAACCCCAACCCCAACCCCAACCCCAACCCCAACCCCAACCCCAACCCCAACCCCAACCCCAACCCCCAACCCCTTTATTTATAAACAATTTGTTGGCTCCTCAAGTCCCAAAAAATTGAATCGGTTTTTTAAAATATTGTATATTTTATTTTATTAAGTTCCAAAATGAAGTATTGAATTGGAAAACAGAATATGCAACGAAACTCAGTGTTAGCAAATGAATAATAATATGGATATAAGGAGATTGACATTATTCAATAAAAGGTGATCGCATTCTGTAAGTGAGAAGCAGTTATACATAATTGTTGAATGGAGAATCATTTGTTTTATATTCTAGTTTTTATTTTTTTTACCTATTATTTAAACTGCAAAAAATATTGATCATGATTTATAGAAATAACTTTTGTTTAGTGAATTAAGCTGAAAAACTATAAATTCTCAAAGGACCTCGTAAAAAGTAAGTATTTTAATATGTAATAATTCAATCATGGAACTACATCGTCCTCTTCTGTATCGGCATAATTACAGTTTTTAATAATAGATGGAGAGATTTATAAAGAATTACAGGATAGTTAGCCTGATAATAACACATTATTGTTAATATATGGACTTGAGATAATTGAATAATACTTTTTATCAAATCTAATATAATCCATAGCCCTATCCATACTTAGGCATCACATAGAAAAGAAAAAGAAAACAAAGTCAACAGGACTCGAATCTAACATTTCCTTATACATTTCATGAACACGAAAAATAAAGCAGCAAACAGGGGGAGGTCTCCTGAATTCAAAAATAGAAAATGGTTCAATGGTCTATGCATTCTGATGGCGATCGTGGCCTGGATCTTCGTGTTTGCTGGCGTGGCCTACATTGTCACCTACTTCAACCCGTGTTCCTTCAACCCCGCGCAGTCTTACTATTGCTCCAGCATGTGCTGCGCGAACCCTTGTGCAGCGACCAATAACAACTGTTCAACCATCAACTCCCAATTGTATGTCAGCGCCATCCAGTATCTCACCTACGCGACAGGAGCCATTCTTGTCATCATCGCCTTGATATATGGCTGCTCTAAGTTCGCCACCAAAGGGGCCAAAGGGGACTACACGCTCCTCTTAGTCACGTAAAACGAAGATCGTGACAACAGCAACAACTTGCTGAATGCCCAGGAAGCTGCACGAAAGCGGCACATCCATAGGGCGATGGAGCTCGAGATGATGAAGCACCCCTCATACACGAATAACTACTCTTCGGTGCCGCGGGGGCTGCAGAAGCGATCTGCTCCAACGGCAGGGTCATTACCTCGAGAGAGGCTTCCCCAAGTGTACCTGGTGGCTGGGAATGCAGCATATCAAGTTCCTTATGCCAACGATAAAGGACAGTTTCAAATTTATACGTGAGTTTTAAGGTTTTCGGTTTATTTTTTTATTCTTATTCTATTTTTTTAATTTTATATAATTTATCATCAAAGACATATTTTATCATAATCCTCATTATATATATTGATGTTTTTAATTAGTTAGTATTTTAATGAATATAAACTATATAAACATAGATATAACTATAAAAATATGTATTATCTATAGATTAATTATATTGGGTATTTAGTGATTTGGTTGAGTATTGGATTGTTGTTTTTAAAATTGAATGGATAAGGATGCATTTAATATAATACATATATATAATACATAAAATACAAACAACAAACCATTTTAAGGGGAAAAAATTGTAATGGCAACCAAATCCAAAGATATCCAAGCCAATCCAGTAATAGAAGGACATCCTTTTGATTACGACGACCCCGAATATATCAGGTGTTCAGAAGCCTATGAATTTTGGAAAGGTTTTTAGAGAATCAATATTTTGAACTTCCGTCTGGAATTTTCATCCATTTCAAAATCCCTACCTTAAGGACAGGATTATGAATCTCTGTTCATTCACTCAGAATCATAGGCAGAACCATAAATTCTCGATAGATCATCTAGGGTTTCCTAAGAGGCAGAAAGCCCACCAGAGATAGAAACTTCAGCAGTGCCTTCACTTAGGCAAAAGAAATACCAAAGAACAACGAAAGACCACACCAAGTTTTTCTTCAATAGGTTTAAAAAGATATTTCAAAAAAACATATAACTTTTCTAAGAAGATGAAAAAAAATTCCTTCAAAAACAGTTTGAAGAAAAAAAGAATCTTGTCACCTTTCGAGTTTTTTTAAATTCAGAGAAATTTATTAAGGCGTTGAAGGATTTGGGTTTCGCCGACAAAACAGGACAGAAGTTCATGGAGAATTCTAAGGTCCATCCTAATAATCTTTAATATTATAAAGCTTCTGCGATGAAGCTGGCTGTATTTATTGAGGATCCGAAATCAGACCCACCCTATGATTGGAAAACTAAACTTAATGAGTCATAATGAATGCCAATGGTATTCAAATTGATAAATTATCACTTATCTAGATACATCCTATAATTATAAGTGTTTTTCATATCTCTATGAATTTACTATTCTATCATATCGACATATATCTTTGTTATGTTATGCTTAATTAACTAACTTTACATAATTGTATATGACTTTACCTTGCTCTGATTCAACAGAATGACAAGAGAGTGAAGGAGATACCTCGAAGGGACCACAAGTACCCTTCATAACTAATCGATAGGATATTCCATTTCTTTAAAATATGGCTACGAATATCAAAATATGTATTCTATATATATAAAATATAGATAGTAATTAGTAGTATAATATTGCCGATTTTGTTAATTTTGTTAGTGGCATTGATACGTGTGTTGAAATAAATCCGTAAACAACTAATCCTCCAAAAAATAGAACTGAATTGCAGCCATCTAAATTCCAATGCAGTCAAACGTAGTCAAATGCCTGTAGTGTATAAGTGTAGAAACTATCAAGTATAACGATCATAAATTGCATTCATTATAAGAAAAAATAACAAAAATATTACGATATTTAAAATTCAATAGATTATTTCATCATAATTAAATGTTTATAAATATGCTTAATAGGGTGTTGATTTAAGCTAAAAAAAAATAAACCTAACAAATAGAATAAGAACTACTAGAGAACAGTAAATGTCTTGTTGGCGATTGATACTTTTGAATAAAGATCATCCACAAGTTCTCAAGCCTGTTAATTAGGATAGGCTCTCATGCAGTGAAAGTCTCAAAAAAGTCTCTTTTCAAAAAGTTAGCCAGGTATACCAACAATAACTTGACGAAACTATTTTGTATAGATGTGCAGCATTTCATCCTTAAGCAGTTGGTTCGTAAAATCACAAAGATCTCACTTGGATCTGTCAAATCACAAAGATCTCACTTAGATTTGTCAAATCGACCTTTCATCGCATATAATAGCTTAAATCTAAGTTATCTAAATTAACTCTGTGTCCAATAAGCGGATCACTGACTTGAAGACTCATTTTAATATTTGTAAAATATTCGTGATGCTTCTATGCCTAAGGCTAGTCTCTATCGTCCTATCTTTTAATTCTATATCTTAGTTTCCTTTAATTAATTGATTAAAAATATTCGAAATCATTACCAAATTTTAAATTATCACTAAATCATAGGTTGAAAAGTCAATAAAACTGATTAAACGCTTTAAAGCCAAAAATCCTTTTAAGTTAAAAATTATATTTCCCGTCTTTGACAGGGGGATGAATGATATTTCACGTGGTTTTCTATATCACATGACAACGATTAATACTTTAATCGCATTTTATTATTTCAATTTATGATCAATATGATATGAAATGCACACATTTATTAAGGTATAGTATAATTTCGTATTTATATTCCTTTTATTTTTTACTTTATCATGCGACAAATATCTTCACACATCTTTTTATTTATTTATCACAGATTGCACATCTCTTCGTTTTTTGTACGCATTCTTGGCATAAACTCAAATGAGAACATCCGATTGCAGCGTCCGCCAATTTTGTTTTGCACTCCATACAATGCATATTATACAAAGGATTCACTATTAAGAAATCAGAAGGAACCTTACCTTAAGGTATTTAAACCTATTCCATTCTTTTTTTTCTCTCCTTGATCACATTTTTAGCAAACGAAAATACAAATCGACCCACAAAGACACTGAGTAAAAACCAGCCGATGAGTCTATATAGACTTTGTTATTTTCTTTGAGTAAAAAAGCCTTTAGTTGATTAAATCGTTTGGCCAAGAAACACTGGTCTGAGTATAAACTATTGGCCCAACTGATCGAATGACAAGTATCCGTATGCCACCATTGAAACAGGGTTTAGAGTTAGCATATAACTCCTGGCTGTGTAATTCTTTGGAGGATCTAAGGACAGTCCATTCCAGAAATTATTATAAAAGTTATTTACAGGTGTTAATCCTCTCTATTTCTTTAAAACAAGATCTCTTTATACAGTGACATCATTCATATCGCAAATGACTATATCTTTAAAAGACTTGTATGCCTATAAATTAATTTCCATTACTCCTCCATTCACAGATTCTATTGCTGTTAATGCATTATTTATTTCGGACCTTATCTAAGTATATGGACTATTTACCTTTTTCCGCTTAATTTTGGCAAGAATAGGAATGGATTTGTTTGGGTTTTTTCTTAATTCTTAGGCTGTTATTAAAAATGTGTTTTCTCTTTCTAACTTGATTAAATCGTTGATCAAGTTGCATTAGTGACTTTATTTTTTTAATTGGCAAAAAATGGTTTTAACTTTATGGCAGCAAAATACAAACAATGCTGACGAAGCAGTCAACGTCATGTATTTTATCAGCATCTAATACTGATCTCCCATTTTATTGCTTTAATTATTGGTATGGCTTTCGATTGTTCTCCCTAGGTATAGCAAAATGTGTGTTTACAATTATCTCGATAAAATATATTAATATGAAAAAGCATTTATTTATTTTTAGATTAACACTTTAATTTATGTTCATTAATTGAATTTGTTGTCCCACTTCTGAGTAATTATAAATTTAAATATGATGTTTAGCTCAAATACTAATTCCCTAACATACTGAACTAAACAATTAAGAATTAAAGAACCAAATTATTTAATCAAACAAATAAACACAGTAGATATAATAATTATTTAAAAATCATATTATTATATACGTCGATGGAAAAATAGAACACCACTAAAAACAACATAGAGGATGTTGCTTTGATAATAGAAGTCGACAAGAATAATATAGCAAAGGTCTTTTAAAAAATGACAATGGAAAAACCAGGCCAATAGTTAGAGTGCAAACTCACCAAAGTATAAGGATTGAAATTGTTTCTCGTCTGTGAGTCTCTTAACACAAGTTTCATTTACTATTTATCGGAACTCAAGTTGCCGAAAGGTGGAAAAAAAACCTTCGTAGAAGCCGAGCAAGTCATTCTTGAGCTATGTCATAGCCGCACTCTGAGTTTTAGTCCTCTTAATTATGAGATATATAAAGATGAGGTTTCCCTCTATGGCAAACTTCGGGTAAAACAGACTGGCCTTAGCATAAGAGAACAGCTACTACAAAAGCACAAAGCATAACTTTCCAAAAATGCTGAGACATTATTGACGGCTGATGAATTTACGGTTGCAACTAACATCCAAAATGATTATTCTGCCAAAGCGGTTGAAGGGACCACTCGGAAAGTTTATGTACCAAAAACTGAGTTTAAATAGGACTATCCGCTATATTCAGAAAAACAAACGAAAATCACACCAGCAATTACTGCAAATCAAAAGGGAAAGGAAATTGAAACAAATCCAAATGAGAGGTACAGACTCTATCACCATTGGATTGAACAAAAAAGGAGAATTGACGCACGAAATAGTACTGACGTTCTTATCGAACTGCTTGGGTATTATCAGACTGAAAGGCCCAATAAATGTTTAATCCTTGCACAGACCTTTAACTGCCTGCTTCACGACTCCAAATAAAAATATCTAGATAAAAAAATTGAGTTCAACAAACAAACCTGTTTCTTCTTGAGTTCTTATTTCAATGATAACCTCCTCTCGAATCTCGAATCGTTTGAGTTTCTCAAAACAGTAAACGCGTTGTTACGTAGTATAATCCTCTGTCTTACCGACCTGAAATAGCACCCTCTCGTGTTTAAGAAGGAGGAACAAGGGCTGAAGCTAGAAGCCGAAAAAATAATAAAATTAGTATTCAAGTTATGCTTTTTGGGAAATACCGTATTCCATCAAAAAGTATTTGGAAAGGCAAAGGATCTCGAACTATCGAAGTTCCAGTTGAATGCAGCCGAATATAGTGGCATTTCCTCGATGAGCGAGATGTCTGAAACTGACATCGCAGAAGACCATCGATTTGATAATGTAGAATACCAAAAACGAAAGATACCTATGATTCAACTCAAGATCAGGATTAGCTCCTCGCACCTCTTGATGTTGATATTCAAAGCATTTCCTATAATACTGGAAACCAGCTGGGAGTTGTGTGTGAAGGCTAATATACTTACCGAAGAGTTTAGCCAACACATCCAATAATTTCAATTTCAACCATCTTCTGAAGAAACTCTGCCATTGGCTGAGAGTAAGAAAAAACTAATCATAAATCTTATGCGTGTCAACTTTGGAGACCACACTCTGCTGTCGCTGCTGATGTTCGAAGATAATGCGAAAGTTAAGATAAACCTAGTCAGTTGTTTGACCCAGATGATCTGCAACTTCCAAGGAAGAAAGATCATCCCTTCGCTGGATCTTGCCCTGCTCGAAAAGGATGCGAAGAAGAAGGATAGTAAACAGTCCTTTGTTAGTAAATCTTTAACAATTTTCTCGGCCTACAGAAATATCTATTGTGGACTGTTGTTTTCTGCCTACTACGAAAGGAACACAACGATTACAATCGAAATAGTCAAAGCCATTGCTGAAATTGCCGACCAGACTGCACTTTTTGATAAAATGCCTTA
Source organism: Halesus radiatus (assembly GCA_022606495.2). NCBI lineage: Eukaryota > Metazoa > Arthropoda > Insecta > Trichoptera > Limnephilidae > Halesus > Halesus radiatus. The sequence goes on along the minus strand of JAHDVE020011585.1, from coordinate 16,483 downwards.
TTAAGCTGGGCTTAATTTGCTTGTAAAAACCTTAATTTCAGGCATTCTCAAAGGACCTTTGGATCGAGTGTATTTAGTTGAACTTAAGTCGGCGGCAGTCGCCTGTCTGACCAAAATCATCGGGGCTCACTCCTCGAGCCTGTAGACCATGTTGTTCGAAGGAGGCATCTGCAACACAATTGTCGATCTACTAGCTGACGGGGATAATCTGGCAGAAAAGTTGTAGAATGAGATTAACCTGTTGTTTACGAAGGTAGCGAAACATTATATGCAATGGTTTACAATCGGTCTCGGGAATAAGGAAAGCCCATGTTTATGGCAAAGACTTGAAAAGATATATTCAAAGAGAAAGAACAGCACTAGTTTCTGTAAGGTGGTAGAACAATTGTGCAAGAACATCTGGCCAACGAATGAGGAGGAAGATGATTCTGCTCATGTTGTCATCAAATAGCAATCTTCTTACTTGCATGGTGAACGAAGCGAGAATCATTAATGTTTTTAAAAGGAGTTCTCTTTTTCTTATCTCCCCGATTTTATTCGAAAAAACGAGCATATGACCGTGGATTCCTTAATATCGCTCTTCAGCATCTTGTGCAGTATCCACGGCAATATTTGGGAAGCACCAGAGTACGAACGAACCCGAAATTTTGTATTTTATTGCTTCCATAACCTTTCGCCTATTTCGCTGCCGGAGTAAGAAGCTTTATGCAATAAATAGTATATCGAAGAATTTCGCGATATAAAATTGTCTGATTTGAAATCTAATCCTCTTGCCAGAGTGGCTTACATCAAGCTCATCGGTTATCTACCTTTTAGCTCTGTCTTTAGAAAGTCGCAGATCATCGGTAATGCTTTTAGAATCCTTCTCGAATTCATTAAGGGAGCTAAAGGACTAAACACACTAATCCGATGCAGCTGGGCTCTGTCGAACTGGTGCAATGTGGCTGGGTTTGACGAACATCTCTCAAAAGAGTCCTTAAATAACATTTTACATTATATGACTATTTTTGCCCAGTCAGAAAAGGAAAAAGTGGCCTCAAATGGCATTAGAGGTATCGGAGTGTTTTTAAAAAACAGCTCCAAAGCATGTCTTCAGGAAGAACTCTAAGGTTCTTCAGCAAATCTTATCGAAAAAGTAATATCTAAAAACATGTGTAATGGAAGTCCAAAAGTCAGTTGGAACTGTTTGGTTACATTCAGGACCATATTGGATAGCCATTGCACATGGATCTGCGAACGCATGCTCGAATCCAAAGAGAAGCCGCTATTTATTGATAGCCTCCTCAGCAATTTTAACCGAAGCAATTACAAGCTACACATCCAGACTCTCTAGACTCTGAAGTGCCTGAGTTCAACCTATGTGGCAAGCTATGCGACGGAGATTCTAAGTCGTGTGGCTGATGTGCTGGAAAAGAGCCACAAACAAATAACGGATTCCTCGATATATTCGTTTGCCGAGTTCAAATACATAAATACTCTCAGAAAATAACTCATCGATTACTATGTCTAGCTGGTACTGAAAGTGGACTCCATTACCCTGACATCGATAGTCAAAGAGAACAACAGTCTCTACCTATTTCTTGAAAACCTCTATCAGTTTTTAAAACAAAAATAATAAGCCGAAAGGAGAACTAAAAAATACGAGAAGCATCAGCTCATGGAAAAAGCAGAAGCACAGGGATAATAAGCCGAGAAGGAGATCTTCAATGTGAAAGGAAGCATAAGTCAATATAACTAATAATTGCAGATTGTAACTGCTGAGAGCCTCATTTCTTCACAAACAGGCGAGTTGAATAGTAACAAAGAATATTTATAGTATGTGGTCGACTCGACAGACAGCGAATTTTACTCCCGCATTAAATAGGCTTCGAAAAAGTTGGTGGAGCTGATAGACTCAGATAGCGAACTGAAAGTATCATTCAGCGTTTTGGATGTGCTTCAACAGTTGTGCTTGACCGAAATCTCCGACAGGTGCGTCAAGATCAGAATGAGATAATTTTGACTAATCCCTGATTTATTATGAGATTAATTTCCAATATTGATTCTTAATTATTGTTTGGTTATACTTTTTTAAATACAGTTCATATTAATTTGACAAAAATGTAAACTACCAATGCGATAGCCTATTTTCTCTGAACAACATAGTTAATAATCCTTTGCATCATTTTTGATACATTTCAAAATGTAGATAACATTTGTAAAAAAACATGATCACAACCTATATTTTGAGCGTTCTACGTCACTGTTCTGTCTGCTAAGCATATTTTTAGCTCTTCTCTGACGCGAGCTCTCAGTGCTCCTATTTGATATTCTCGAGATACCCTAATTTTCATTCTTCACCCTCTCATAATTGTAAATTTTATCCATGGAAATATCGGCAGCATCTTGAAACTTAACTTCTTCTCTCTGAGGCTAAACTTTTAAAACTCCATTACTAATACCATTATCAATTATTCTTGAATTGATACTTGTTGAAGCAAAATTGTAATCATTTGGGTTGGAATTCTTTGGAGTGGATACGTTGATTTTATCATTTTGTAGATTTAAATAAGTCAATTGTTTTGGTTATCCGAAATGCATCTTATTGTGTTCATCGAAGAGAGAATGGGGCACTATCTTATGGCAGTAGAAACAATCGACACTTGTATTCATGACCTTTCCAAAATAAGGATATTTCTTTGGTTTCAGACTAGACGATCTACTTGTTAAAGCACGGGTCTTTTATTAGATAGAATTCTGGGGATAGTGCAAAGCTGTAGGAGTAGAAACTATGTTATTTTTTAATGATTGAAATTATTGGAAGTAGCTTTGGTTAGTAATAATGGGTTGTGGTGCCTCCTACATCTTTAGAAACAGAAGAGGTTTTTCTGCAGGTGATGTAGCGTTTGTTTTAATATTAGTCTCATTAAAGCTAGATTGGTGCAAATGGACTTGATTTTGACTCAGAGTCGTTATATTTTGTGAAATTTCGAAGGGAATAAAAAAGTTGGAAGAGGTTTTTGGATTTCTAGCTTCGAATAACTTATTCTGAGTTGCCAAATTAGTTCCAGTCATGATCGATGATTTTGGCTATTAGTTATATACTGATCTTTTTGGTGTTTCGTATGCTGTGAATCTTTCTGGGAGGTTCTTTGCTGTTATTGACAAAGCAGGTTTGATAATAGGATGATTTTGGGGATGATATTCGGAAACTGTGTTTGCTGAAGCATGGTAGCCCTCCTGTAACAAATATTTGAACTATCGAGAAACTGGGGCCAGATTAGGTTTATTAGCGATATTGATATCTTAGGTGGAAATGATTCTCGAAATAAGGCGGCTGTTGACCATTTAGTCTTTTCTGTTTACTGGACAACTGCTTTTATTTGCAGCTTTAAAGAATGAACTATTTGGTCGTTTTACTATCATTTCTAATTATTGGTCCAGTTTTTGATAAAGTGTTTTATTGCTGATTATATAATCGAAATTGATAATTAGGGATTTTTTTCAAATTAAATCCCCAAATAAATTTTAAGCATGCAATATTTTATCATCAAAATATTTTTAACCTATTCCTCTCGATAATATCCTCAATTAAGTGTAAATTAGTATGGAAAGCCAGATTCAAATAATATCTAGATATATCTAGATAGATTGAACGCGATTAGAAATACAAATTGGGTTCATCTGTTTTTGTAACGTCTTTTTTAATAATCACCAAAATTAGATTGAAATATGACACTATTTAGTTTAGTTTAAATCATGGATTTATCGTTAATATAAATCGTTAACTAACCTTCGGAAATTCGGTTGTTTGTTTAAGTCTTCACATATATGGCAAATTAAGTTACTTTCTCAAGAAATAGTTTCATAAACTGCCAATAGAAGAAAGATATTTATATCCTATTTTATAAAATAATTGCTAAAAAAATACATATGAAATTATGATAGTAGAAACAAATATATAAAGCAAGAGATAATATAAAAATTTAGAAGCTTCATACAGCTTCAGATATATTGAATATAAATACAAATAAAATGAAACATTAACATCAATTGAGACTAATAGAAAGAAGTGACAATATTGAACCTTTAAAATTGTGAATAATATTTGTTGTTGATGGCTGGAAACATGCAATTATATTTTCAGTGATGGAAATACGACTTAAATTCAATCAATTCTTATTTTATATGAATTACGAATGTTTGAAATGATTTATTAAAAAAATATTGGATTTTTATAAATAGATTTTTATTAATTATATTAGGGAAAAGAGTAATAAAAAAAAGAGTAAGACAGTTTAAAAAAGAAGGATATTCGTATAGAGAATAGAATGTTAATTGACAAAAAATAATCAAAAAAATAATCAGGTAGCTCCAGCTAAACAAATTTACATAAAATAGTTCCACTCTGCAGGGTTACCTCGATGCAACTCCATTCCTAGCCCTTTGATCTTATGTATAATCTTATCAACCAATGCCTTCCAAGGGGCGTATTTCCTTCTTTCTTCCGTCGAATATAAGGAATCGGTAGCTGTTCCTCCCCCTACAATGATCTCTTCCAGGATATTATAGTGGAAATATTTATACTCCTGGCTAGCCTCCCGCTTCCATTCTGAAAAGTCCTTTTAAAGCTCGAAATAGATGCGAAATATCTTGGTGTCGATTTGGTTCAAAGAAGGCAAAAAATATCTGGAGATCAGTTTGTCATCGTTGTCGAGAGAACGCAAGATCAGAATACAGGGAATCGTTAAAAAGATATTAGCGTCAGAGCACTCCAGTTGTTAACGAAAATGTGGATACTTCTCTGCGATCCCTTCGACTATCCCTGAAAAATGTAGAAGAAATCTCTTCTTTTCGGGGTCTAAAAAATAGGCAAGACCTTTCTCCCATGATCGTTCGTACGCTAATAGTAGCTCCACCAAGTCCTGGTTATTTTTTAGTTGCGGATCGACAGTTTCGATGTTCGAGGCGTATTTCCGCAACAACTCTCTGAGATTATTGAAGGAATCCCGAATACAATCTCCAAGAATTCTGATGGCTCGAGACTGCTCTTTTGAGATTTTCCTTAGAATTGAATCCGTTTAACAGAGAATTTGATGGTCCAAGTCGTCTCTGCCTTTTCCATAATAGTTGGCTGCTTGATTCAGCTGGCACAGCAAAAGACATAGGGAATTTCTCGCAGATAAATACTATTCGCTTGTATTGAGCGATACCTTTCCTCGAGCCTTTTATTTACGTTCGATTTCTTCGAGATTTTTCTCAGCATTTATGGCACGGACTACAAGGCTACGAGCTTTGACTTCGATGGCCATCAGCTCGAGCACATAGGTTTTTTCAAAAAGTGACCAGGCCTGATCAAATTCTTCGAGGTAGGTGGCGATTTATTGGAGAATCAAAGTTTTAGAAGATTATGTGATGGGGACTGCTTGGTGCTATTGAGTCACTCTAGAATACGTCATTCTCAGAAAATGCTGTAATTTGAAGAAATGGCCCATCAGGGCACATCCTTGACTGAGAACGTGTTCTGAAAAGTCGAATTTATCTCCATTCACCCATAGATAAGGAAAACCTATTGTAGATATATTTCAGAAAAATTATGTATAACTATGATGATATAGGTTTTATTACCTTATTGAGCACTATCTAAAATTTATGTTAAGTAGCTCAACCTTCCTTCTTTGTACAGAACTCGATAAGCCTGCGAAAAGGAATTACGATATTCTCTGGAAACAGTCTGAGCCTGATATCCCTCTGACATTTTTTAGATGCAATCCAAATACTTCTGGCACACAGACTGTCCTTCGGGAGTGTCAAGGTCATACTTATCGTATGCTTTATGGACGAGATGGCTCGAACAGACGACTGTTTGTTCAAGCAGCAAAAATTATTTCGAGGATTTAAATTACTTGAGCAGTTCCATCATGCTCGAACAACGCTTTGAAGAAGGAGCGGTGCTTATGACCCTCGGAAATAGGCGAGTTAGGCAGTGTTGTCCTACATCAAAGTAGCAGTTGCTTTATTCGACCTCAGAGGGTCTGGATTCTGCACATTGAGAAGATGAGGAGGAGGATTCCTGGTGGGGCTTTTCAAGGAGTTCAGCTTCTTCTATTGAGCTTAGCATTATCATTATTTATATTAAAAAATATTTTGGTTATTCAATATATTTAGATTTTTAATAAAATAATTATAGACATGCATTGACTTGTAGTTTTAACTTTCGACACCAACCAACATAAAAAATAATTATACAAATAGCTTTAGTTTATTTTTTAATGTATATGATATATTATACTATTTTAAAGTTAATTGTATTTGGATTTGCAAAAGTGTTAACTTGTTAAAGGACTCTATTGAATAATATTATGTATCAGATTTGATCTGGAAAGTAATCTTGGTGAATCAAAAGGATTGCTTGATCAAATAAAGCGTTGAACTGAGTCAAATAGCATCGATAATAGCATATGCTATAAATGAAAATTCAATAGAAGTTAATACTAGTTTAAAGAGTAGAATAAAAAGCAATATCGCTACTCAATTGATGCAATTATTATAATATTCGTTGCATTTTATGTGTATTGTTTAACAAAAGTAATGTTATCCACTTTATTAGGATCAGATAAAAAATACTTCTTTAATCGAATACAAATTAAAGAAAAAAAGAAGAATCCATTTCATTAAATATTATAACTAAAAACAAAATTAGATATTCTATTAATTTGTTTATTAAAGGACATTAACAATATATATAATAAAAAAACATTCAAGTTCTTCACAAAAAGAATTCAAGAAGATATTAAAAATTATACCATCAGTCATTCCTACATTCACACATACACATTATACTCCCCACAGACAGATGGTTGTTGAAGCAGGCGAATTCGTCTACAAAAGATATCTCCACAAAGTCGAAGCCATCGATTACTCAGGACCTGCCAGAAATAGCAATACCAACAAATCCGCACAGCAGCCGAAGCAGACAGTTTTGCCTTCCACTTCCCATACACTTCTAATCAACAGAAAGGAATCCTGTTCCCCAACCACCCCCGAACCCAAAAATCTTGATACACTCAAACAAAAGATTCTCAGCAACTTCATCTAAAAAAAAACGCAGCCATCCAGTGGAAGTGTCTGCGTGCCTTTCCAAGTGTCATCGTCTGCATCCACAGGTGCAGGGCACTATATGCCTCGTGAGGATCTCTCTCGGATAAAATTAGAGTTGAGTAAGCAAATCCAAAGATAAAGAGGAAGACCCAGGATCGAAGATTTGGAGTATATCCAAAGACTAGAGAAAAAATAGCAGAGGGACATCTTGCTTGAAGCTAAAACCATTTTTCTGAATAGCAAGTAAGTCAAGGATAACAGTGCTATAATGCTGACAGAGTCTTCAAAGAAGAAATTATTGGGCCTCGTGCGCAGGGAGTCAACGCCAGTGGGTTTACCATTTTCAGATTGCAGCAACACCATTACCTCTCAGCCAGTTTACTACTATCCACCTTCGAATTCACAGATCCGAGGACTTAGTAGCAACGTTCATAAAGGGAAAAGATCCCGTCAACAAAAATGTAAAATCGTCCTGACGACTGATTCACAGAGGGATGAACTTAGCTCAGAAGAGAAACTGAGGACTATTTGCTTTTATAGCAAACAAGATATATTGTAGGGTGCTGGGCTGCCCTGCGAAGGAAATAGCCAGCTGCAATCCAATGGTCAGTCCCAACCCAGGAACAGCTCCAAACACTTAAGCTCTAAGGACAAAAAACAGCCAAATAATTCCCGATCAGTTTCAAAGATCGCCATCAAGAAACCATCGATGAATACCAGCAATCTTATCGGAGGACAGTTAGGAGGCATCAATCCCAATCTTCTCTCCACCATAATACCATTGCTCAAGGAAAACAAGCCTCACCAATTTGCCCAAGCACAGAAAATGGATAGGTTCCGACAGTTCCTCTATAAAATAAATTTCAGCAATGGTGTATATGTTGATCTAGCCCTGAATCAGCCCCAGAAGAAATATTTCTATTATATTGGGAAGGGGAATAACTCTCTCTTGATCAAAAGTCTTTTAAAGAGACGGTTTTGGTGGGTATAAGGAACTTTAGAGCAGGCTAATTTCGTATGGACTCAGCTCAAGAAGGTTGAAATATTTGATAAACAGTTAGATACCATAGCTCTAAGCCAACAAACTTAATCGAGCTCAACAGGTGACTCAACACGTTCTAGCGATGTCGCACCGTCAAAGCCTTGGGAAACATATCACGCCCAAGGCACAGAAGATAAAATCCTGCAACCTCACGAATGCCTTGAGCTCGCAAAAAATGGTGGCAGAGCTAGTGGTTTGCGGAAGGTTGTCCCAACTCTCACGCATAATCACGTACCTGGCAACTGCCATTTGGGAAACAAAAAGGCTCTCTTCCTTAACCTTAAGCAATACTGCAAAATGGTTGGAAAAGAGTTATTCGAAATAGTACCAATGACTTTCCATGTAGGCGAGGAATATAACAGCTTCAAAAAGGAATATGAAAGGAGAGCTTTATTGAATAAATAAGGACATAAGATTCCGAATCTTTGGATTGTTAAGCCTGGAGAAAACAGCAATCGAGGGAATGGAATCCAGTTAATACAAAATATCAACGAACTCGATGCCATTAGGTGCAAATCAAAATGCCATAAAAATGGGGAGGAACTTACTTACATCGTTCAGCAATATATCAACAAACCTTTGCTCTACAACCGCAGAAAATTCGACATCAGACACTATATGCTGATAACGTCGTCAGGCACTTTAAGGGCCTACTGGTACAAAGAGGGATATATCAGAACCAGCTCCCAAATATTCGACCTCGAAAACGTAGCTAACACCGAAATCCACCTTACTAACGACGCAATCCAAAAGCACTCCGAAACTTATGGGAAGTATGAATAAGCCAATAAACTCAGCTATTCCGATTTTCAGAGATACTTGGACTCCCACTATAAAGAGAAGAAGTTGGTTTTCGCTGATGCCTTGGCGAAGATGAAACAAATCGCTATAGATACAGTCAAAGCAACCTATTTGAAATTGGATCCTACAAACAAATAATTTAATTTTGAGATATTTGGACTAGATTTTATGCTTGATGAAACGATGAAACCTTGGCTGATCGAAGTCAATACCAATCCTTGTCTAGAAATTTCAAGTAACCTGCTAGGAAGAGTTATTCCAAACATGGTAGAGCATGCTTTTAGGTATTCATTATTTATTTAATTTCGCTCTATTATTTATACTGGTTATTTTTATACATATAGAATGTCTCTTGACGCCCTTTATCCACCTCCCTGTGAGTATCCGGCGAACCAACGCCACTTCTTGCCTTGCAAGACTGAAGAGTACCTCAAGTTCGATATCATATTTTCAAGCGAAAACGAAGGCAACGCTTTAAAGGAACTGTACATAAACGCAAAAGGAGAACAGATGGAGCTGGGAAATATAGAATAATAAGATTAGGAGTATCAAGATTAAGGATCTTAAGTGAGTATTGTTGAATGATAATAATGTATTCTTTATCTATTCTAAAATAATAAATTATAACTTTAATGTCATTTTTTATAGTATTTCTAATATATGCCTTTTGTTTGAAATAGCTCATATTTTATTTGTATGCTTTGATTCAATTAGTAAATATTATTTTAATGCTAAGAATTCTGTCTTAATCTCAGATTTTGGATTATACCTTTCAGCATTTGAGTCACACGGTATTTGAATAATTATATTTTATTTGCTATTGAATAGAAAAAAATGAAGATATATATTACCTTCAAATTGATTCAAAAAATTGAAATAATTTCTATATTTTTAAAATCAATAATACAATAATTCATTCTTATTATGCACAAGTAAAATTAGCATTATATAACTCAAGTGTTATAACAAATTTAATCGTTGAGAAGAATTCATACCCTGAACAAAAACATACCATTTTTGTATCACAGCTGGCTTTGGATCTCTTCCATTTTCCTTTTTTGAATTATTTGGCTCTCCGACCTAAAGGAATAAATGGTATAATAACGAAGAAATATGTATTTTATATATTATTATACTATGGTTGTATTACATATTTGCATCCCCAGCCTCAGATTTTGAACCTGAAGGGTACAGCTGAGGCTTTATTTTGCTTCCTTGTGAAGCTACTTTGTCCACATAATGATGTATTTTTCCAAGTGTGCGGTTCTGTGGTTGAAGCTCTTCAGGGAGATCGCTCCTCTCCACCAACGGGGCAGCCTTAAAGTCAGCCACTCTCTTAAACCACTGCTTCCAAGTTTCTCTTGGGTCAATTACCGGATCCTCATAGACCTTCTTCTCCTTCTTTAAGAAATTCTCCACGTTGTCGGGACTCACTTTGGCCACTAGGTTTTCTAGGAACATCGTAAAGTTCACATATCTATAATGAAATTTCTCCGATATTATCTTGTATTCAGAGGGAGTTTTCAGCTGCTTGTTCTCGAGCATTGGATACATATAAAATGCGACTTCATAGAATCCACCTAGAATTGCATAGTCGATTGCTTGTAACCCCAAGTCGCTCACGAAGTTAACGTCTCCCCCTTTTTCGACTAACAGCTTTAGTGCTTCAAGTTTACCTCTTTTCGCGGCGATCAAGACTGCGCTCTCCCCCTTTTCGCTCACCTGGTTCACTTGTGCTCCGTGGTTAAGGAATATTTTTATTGAGGTGAGATCTCCTCTCCAAGTAGCCCTTCCTAATGGTAAGGCTTTAGTATCGCGTGTCATCGGCTAGTTGACTATATCTGGAAATTTGGTTATCTGCCTCGTGATGTCGTCATAATTGGACTTCTCAATGTACCAATAGAGGTACTCGTTCTTACTATACATACTTTTGACAGTGCCCATTTACTTTTTTTCGGGTAATATTGTATATAATTTTATAGAAATATGTTTTCTGTTATTTTAAAAATTGTTTTTATTTATTACTTGAAGACAGTTCATAATAATGTTTCGATTTTATTAGGCTAGTGAAAGGGTAATTGAAAATGTATATATACATTTCATCTGTATATATCAATTATTTAAACTAAATGTAACTATATTTTCATTATGATTTCATATATATTGGTGTTTGTTTCTGACAGTAGCGCAGAAATAATTTGAGAAGAGATCCAGTCTTCATCTAATCAACTGGAAGAACATAAACTGGTTGCTTCGATCTTCTTCGGCTTCTTTCCGATGCTGGTAAATTATCAGTATACCAATGAATACTAATATGATCACAGTTATCAAAATCACTTCCTTTATTTTCTCGTTCGGCGAGATGTAGATGCCGAGAGTCCAATCCTCCTTTCCTAAACCCGGGAAAACAATCAGCTGGCTGTTCGGGATAATGGGAGTCCAGCTCTTGACAGGGGATCCACCAGTATATCCAACTGTAAAGTCTTAAAGGTAATTGTTTGTGCGACCAAGACCAATCAATATATACGGGAGTTGAAGGGCACGATGCGACATTTGCGATAGTTGATTCACGAGACTATTCTCGAAAGTTCCTTCTAATGTGGTAATCCTCCACTGGAATGTCGCGCCAAAGGTATTAAGTATTTTTCCTTCTTATTCGCTTGAGGAAAAAGTTGCTGGAAGAGCCTTGATAAAGAAAGCATCTTCATGGAGATTGTTATAAATTGAAGAGATGCTGTATTTGGGGTTGTTCAGATCTGTGTTGTCTACAAGATTAATCAATACATCCAATTTTCCATCCTCAGCGAAGTCAAAAAACGATATTGAGACTGCATCACCTCCTGTTTGATGAACCGGGTCCGTCACAGAATCCAGTTTAAAAATTCTAACATTTGGTCTAGATCCTAAAAACGCTGAATTGTATTCGTTTGTAGTATTATAATTATCAGGGAGGGACGAACTAATGAGAATATTGGGGTTATGATGCCCGTTTGCGTCAATAAGTATGATTGCAAGATCAGGATAGCCGTCTGTATTGATATCCCCAAAATTCAACGAGGTCTCAGGGGATGGTTGAAATGGCAGTTGAAGTCTCTGGATCCTATAGATTGAATTGGAGTCGCTGGTTGCTTTACCAAAAAAATCATAAGGGAATTATTGCGAAGGCGGTTGACAGATATCTTTGTTGTGCAATTTGTTGTAATGAATCTCAACGTAGAGTTTTTCATCGCCTGATAGATCTTTTACAAGCATCACGAGGTCCGGCATGCCGTCTGAATTAATATCAGTGAATGTCATATGATAGACAAGCATATTAAGGTCGACATTTTTTACAAAATAATACGGTTTATCGTTCATTGATTTCAACTCATAAAATTACAAGCTATTTGATTTAGCGATTGTCTGACTTTCCGACACAAGAACTAGATCGGCTTTACAATCTGCAGTGAAATCTACAACTGCTGCAAAATGCAAGGCCAAAATAGCTTCGGGAGAGGTATAATTATCTGTGAGATTGCTCCAAGGAGAGGATACACTAAATCAACAGTTAATTTTTTCAAATCGTTTTATAATGTAAAGAAAATATAATAAATACAATGTGTCTCCCTCGTTAGTAGTAAGGAGTGCTCTACTTCCGTTAGCGACGACGAAAATACTTGGGATTGAGTTTCCTCTTGGATTCAGTAAGAATGGCTAAACTCTATCGAGATTGGTTAGTCGTGCTATTGGGGGTTCCTGTGTGAATGTGCACTCGTAGTTCTGACATTTTTATTGAGAAAGAATCACGATATCATAGGTTTTAGCTACAATATCCTCAACTACTACGAGGATATCAGTGTTTTGATCAGAGTTAATATCACCTAATCCAATTAATGTGTTTGTCATTAAACATATTGTTAATTATTTTTTATTATTGTTTACAAGGAATTGCATTGACGATATACTTATTAGCACCCTTAGTGAAATTCAAATTGACAGCAATAAACAAATCTACAAACCATATAGTAGCAGTTATTTAAATGAGAGAGTTATATTATTAGTGTGTTTGAGAGATGCGTTACTCTGGGAAGAACTCCATAGATATATAGTTATGGATGTTTTAAGGTTGTCAATAGTGACCAGGTCTGTACTAAGATATAGTTATCATCGAAGAAGTTGGGTGGTTTAGGTGATTCATTTATTATTAAGGGATTAAACTTTGTTTTTACTATTTATCGCTATCAAAATCAGAATACGCGAGTAGTATCTGTCCAGTTTGTTCAAAATTTCCACACCAAACAGGGAAAAATCCTATTTTCATATTTAAATAAAAAATGTCGATGTGTACCTTATGGTTGGCTGCTCTGGAAAATTCCACTTTTGAAATCAGATACCTGTTTTATAGAGCATGTTAACATGAGGAGAGATAGGTTTATATATAAGATGATAAGTTTTGACATTTTAAATTTTTTGTTTCTTTTAATCAAAATTAATCATTATATTATATTAGAATATTCGCGAGCAAGAACAATCATATTAAAACGCAATCGATCAATTTATATAGCTAAAATTATATATAAAGTAACTGGTGTGATATGCATATTTTAAAATGGAATAAAAATACATATTTCCTCAATATACATTTAATATCTTGTATAGTCATTTGGAATATACTTTATTGTTTCATTACCTATCCGAAAAAACATAAAGCTAAAATAAAATAATTGAATCATATATTATACTGTATTTACTGGCAAATATGGAGTTATCCGAATTCCACGACAAATGTATTTGTCAGGTCTGCAAATGTGGTAAATTATAGAAGGTATTCATTTAAACCACTATCTTAACCATATGAAGGTAAACACAAATGCCCAAAACCTCACGTCAAAGGAGATTTTCATACATCCTATGTGGACCACTACCCAAAACACGAAGTTATCCCGATTGGCACGCCAGTAAATAAAAAATGTAGGTTTAGTCTAATTTTTTGTATTAAAACTTTTGATTATATCTGATTTTTAGAAAAGGAACTACAAATAAGAAACGCAACATTACGATCCCAATAATCTCAAATCAAACTACCAGGATCAGTATGTAAATGGGTCAACAGAAATACCCAAGCGAAGCCACGCCCCAAATATAGGCAACCAGGTCATTCCCAAAGGAGATTTCTCTGGTAATTCAGCCTACAACCATCATTATAAGGAGTTTCAAGGAAAGTACTAAGAACTCAGAGCCCAGATTCTCAGGCAAAAAGTTGGAATGCCCAATTTGCCCTTTCAAGGATAGTCAACTTATAATGCTAATTATATGGGAAGTATGACCTAAAGACCTGAGAAATTTATCCTAAAAGGAAATCTCGCAATTGGAGGAGAGTTCAATGGCGAGACAACCTACGGCAATAACTATACTGAGAAGCAGCACGGGATTGTGGCAAACACTGAGAGACCGAGAAGCCGAAAGGATTTGATTGGCTTGGGAAATTTTAATGGGGAATCATCTTACAACGCTCATTATATCCCAGTAACACCATAAAAAAACGAGAAGTTTATACCTAAAGGAGAACTAAACATAGGAAATCATGTTTTTGACGGCCAGAGCCAATATAATCAGTCCTACAAAGCCATCAAGGGAAGTATACGAGCACCACTTGCCCCACATCCTGGAAATTTAGTGCTTCCTGAAGGAAGTTTCTATGGTGATTCTACTTACAACGCTCATTATCTAATGAACCAAGGAAATGATGCAAAACAACCTTTAATGAAGCCAAAAGATAGACCTCTCGATCAGGGATAGTTTAGGGGAAATACAACTTATGGAGATCATTATATTCCTGGACATGTTGAAAGGGTATAAAAATATAAATTATGTTGGTAAAAATATTCGATCATATTTTTTTTAATTGTATTTTGATAAGTTACTTAGTTTTCCTGCCCTTGTTAGCAGTTAAAGCCTCCGACTTATAACCATTTGGATCAGGAACATTTAAAATTCAATTCCAATCTCAAAATGTGGGTTTGAACAGAATGCACAAATTTATTATATGGAGATTAATTATATTTCTAAATAAATAAATGTAGATTTCATAATTATTTCAATGAAGAGAACTTGTTAACATATCAATTTTCCCTCTATAGATGCTCATCTTCGGCACAGTATCTAAATATCCAGTTGATTTTTTGCTGGCTGTTAAGTCCAAAGACTTTATGGTTTCTAGCTCCACCTTCAATGATTTCTTTTTTCCCATTCCCGTTGCCCTTGCAAGCACATCGATTCCAAACTGCTGTTCAAGCAACTTTTGGAGCTATTGTCTTTTTTGCTGGTCTGTCGCAACACTATAGTAGTATTGGTACAGTTGTTGCTGTTTGGCTGTCTGAAGGAAGTATTCTGGGTGTGCTTCTTCAATTGGATTTGGAATAATTGGGTGAATAATTTAGTGTTGAGGTAGAGGTGGAGGGGGAGGAGGCAAAGCCACCGGTTGGGGAGGGGGTGCCACGGAATGATTCATGGAACTATTTGTCGATATCGAAGGAGGCGGAGGCATCACATTTCCAACCATGCCACCGCCCATACTTCCGCTTCCCATTCCTCCACTGGTGATGCCACCAGCCATATTGTTATCAGCAAGCCCCTTTGAGAAAGCATTGGAAACCTTTATAGGTTTGTTATACAGTACTGCGCCGTTCATTTCCGAGATAGCTCTTTGGGCATCATCATTCTCCCTGAATTTAACAAAACCGTACCCTTTTGAATATTTTGTAATCGGATCCGATATGATTTTAACACTCACTGCGCTTTGATATCTTTATTTGAAGAGATCTAACAAAATTTGCTCGGTCAAATTCGGATCAAGATCACCGATATATACACTTACCTCCTGGACCTGGTTGTAGGTGTTGGGAGGTGGAGACGGTGCAGTAGCAGTGTACATACTATTAATAACCACTCCTCCTGAAGGACCTGGCCCAATCATAATGGTCGGCCCTCCTGTTGGCATGCGGTTGTTATTGTTCATATTATTGTTCGTAAACGATCTGCCCCCATGAGTCGCCCAGTTTAGTCTGAAGAACTTGTTGGTCGAGGGGATCTGGGCTCCGTTATAAGTTTGAAAAACGTGTTGGGCCATCTCGTGGCTATTGAACTCAACGAATCCATATCCTGCTGGCATACCTGTATTTTTATCTTTGATGACCTTTACGGATGTGAGAGTGTTTCCAAGTCCGACCTGAGCGAAAATACTCGAAATATAGGGCTCATCCATCCAAGATTAGATATCTCCCATCCAGAGTGTTTTGCACTCGGCATTGCTAACAGCGTTGTTCATTTTATAGATAAAATAACTATATGTATATTTTTTAAAAAATTAGAAATATTATAGAAATACCTCCGTCAATTTGCTTAGATATCTATTATATATTTTCGTATATATCTATTATAATTTTTTGCAAACATTAAAGATATATTGTTAAAAATATATATATAAAATAAATATTCAACGAATCAAAAGTTGAAATTCGTATATTTAGTAGTTAATTAGTATTTAATTGTGATAGTAATCATTTGATATATAAAAATATT